>OZ024923.1:39298977-39374623 GCA_964017225.1 Netelia inedita
ACCTCAGGAAAAAGAAACGTACCTATATTATTGAAATGGTAGAGAACGAAAAAAAACACTTTGTCAAAATTTCGGTCATACGCTCATTTTAATTCCTCGGCGAGTCCCAGGCGAGTGAAAATTGCGGGGGAAGAAGGTGGGAAGGGCGAGGGACGAAGGAGGCTTTTAAGCCGTTGGATTATAATCGGTTGCGTGCCTCGCATATCTCGGTCTCCGGTATTTTCACGACTGTGACCATGCGAATGTGCTCGCGCTAAATTAAACAGACACACGCACATTGACGCAGGAGGGTGGGATGGGGGTGAGGGTAGGGGTGGGGATCTTTATTATGTCGACACGTAGCTAATCGGTAGTTGAGAGGGTGGGTCGGGAGGGGAGGGTGATGGCTGAAAGAGGGTGAAAATGTTTAAGGGCGGTTGCAGCAGCGTGTGTTGGGGCTGTACAGAGCCCGGTGGGTAGAAAACGTCGAGCGCAACGAAGAAACACGCGTCGCTAGAGCGAGAATGCGTCGTACACGCGAGAATTATTCGCAAAGAGGACGCCAGTCGAGAGTGGAAAGGGTGTGTGGATACGCAGGGGGGCTGGTGCGAGCGCGGGAGAGAGGTAGTACTAGAGGTAAAGTCGGGACTCGCTACGTAGCGGGAAAAGCGAGAAAGGGCGATAAACGCGCTCAAACATTTGCCATATTTACATGAAATTCGGCGTAACCGACCGCGACTAAAGGGCCGTCTCTCTAGGGAGAAACGCATTTATATATATATATATATATATATATATATATATATATATATATATATACGGAAATATATACGGATCATTAAATCGTTCGGTGAGCGATTTTCAATTATATTTCATTTTCCCTTCGTACGGATCGCTTAACGACAATGAAAATCCGTTTCGAATCGATAATATAATGAACTCTCGGTCTCTCTCACCCTTGCTTATCGCTCTTATCGAATTACGCTTCGCGGTTGTTTTTATTTTTCACTACTGTTGTTCGCGCGTAATCGAGAATTCAATCGAAAAATGGTTTGAAAAACATAGGCAGAAACAGCGAAAAAAGGGATGAAAAAATAAAAATGCGATATGAGCAAATCCTTCGATGGGACTGGGTTGACGTCGTCGTTGTCGTCGTCGTCGTCGTCGTCGTTAACCTTTCCAGCGGGCTGACAATAGGTGCAAAGTTCGCGTCACGCATTCGCGAACATCGGACAATGCAGCCGGTGGCAAAGAGGCGCATCGACACGAATGACGTGGGGGAAAAAACGACAAGCTTATTAGCGAGTCGAGTTTTTTCTCGTTGCTTTTTTTTCCTCGATACCGGCGTCGAATTCTTTTCTTTTTCTCTCATTCTTTTTGAATTATCTGTCATAGTTGTTGTTATTATTTCGTAAGAATTTTCATAGCGACGCTCTTTGTCGTTTGCCGCCGCGTCGATTCGTCGAACCGTCGAGCGATCTCGTTAAAAGGACATAGAATTCGCGTTGAAGAATTGAACGAAACGTCGCAATTTTCTATTAAAAGAAATATAGGGTTAAAAAACCAATAAAAAATTTTTCTTCGTCGTACGATTTTTTATTTTTTATTTGAATGAATTATTTTCTTTTCATTCGTTTTATTCGATCGGAGTTCGTCAAAGGTGAATGAGAGAAAAATAAATAAAAACATTATACGCGACGTTCGACTTTACCGTTAACCCAGTGAAGTCGACTCCCTGACGGAACGCGTATCGCGAATTCCGCGCGATCCGCTTTAATATCCGTTCCGCTATATATAGAGAGAGAGAGAGCTCGAACCGTACGCGTTCCTCGACACCGTCGCAACGAACGTCGGTGGCTCTGTCCCACACGAGCCAACTCCCGTTCGTCCCACAATCCTCTCAACGCCCACCCCTTTTTCTTTCGCGTTTTTTTCTTTTTTTCTTTTTTGCGTTTTTTAAAAATATTTTATTCTGCCCCTCGCTGAACATTCTTTATCGTGTATCACATGCGTATTCTCGAAACTCTCAGCGACGAGACAGGGTGAGATGGAGAGAGAGAGAGGGGTGGAGAGAACGAAATCCTCGGGAAATTTTATCTCGACGCAACGTATATACATATAAAACACAACGTCATTAGCGGTCTGCTGAATTTCAGGATATAAAGCAAATCTTTTTCACGATCTTTGCATTTCGACGTTGATAAAAAAAAACAATATTTATTCAGACGCGAGCCGTAAAATCGACCAAAAAAAATTGGACGTCGCGACGCTAGAAGTCGATACGCGCACCGCCACCCCGAACAAAATAAACAAAAATTTATATTAACGAAAATGAATAGCGCGTAAAGAAAATTTGTGGTAAAATTCGAAACGTCGAACGTTGAATTTTTTTCGCGAAACGTATTATACGACTCTTCCGTGTCCATGAGCCTGAAAAAAAAATCATTAATTTTGCGAAGTTACGAGACCGACCGCCCCTAACCCCCTCCGCACCCCTCACCCGTCTCTCGTTCATTTGTCACTCGAGACTCGAGGCACCGGGTTATACGAGCTGACAAATTACCACGCGCGAGAGAAATCCTCGTTAACAAAACGCTTGTTACAAAAAAATATAGGAATAAAAGAAAAGAAACCACTAAAAAAAAATTAAAAAAAAAGGAATAGTAAAAGGAAATAATTTTGTTAGCGCGAAACCACGATTTTTGTACAGGCCGAGAAGCTTCGCGTATATGTCTCGCACCAGTGTGGCTATAATTCAACGAGGGAGATAAACATGAAATACATTTTTTCGTACTTCTCGTGGCCCGTTATAGCCACGGGTGAGAGTGCGCGGGAATACGTGGCGATGCCACGGTGTGGAAGAGTCGAGAGTGCTCTCCCGGCGAGCAGCTGCGAAGCGAAGAAAAGCTCTTGGATACATTTCTCTCTCTGTCTCCCCTCCCTCCCGCCCTCTTTGCCAGCCTGCCTGCCCGCCCTTAGAAGTGCTCGCGAGGCCACTCGGCGATTCGCTCGACGCAAGAGATCTTCTCTAAATATTTAAGCACCCTACTTTTGCTTGCATTTCAACGCTGCACGGTCCAAAAGACAAGAAAAAAAGGAAAGAATGAAAGAACGAAAAAAAGAACGCACAAATAAACATAAGAATGCGCAAATCACACCGAAGTGAATTCTTACGCCTCTCTTATCCGTCTCGGAGAACCGAGACGAGCCTCGATGATCCATTTTTTCCCATTTAAAAAAATGTTTCTTTCATGAAAATATGAAATGTTTTTTTTTAATAAAAATATTAATATGAATTCTTTTTTTGGGGGGTTATAAGCTTTGCACGAAATAGGGTCGATGGTGGTGGAGAAACGAAAAAATCCTACGTCTATTTTTCGAGCGTCACTGCAGTATCGTCGTGATCGATAAATTGCGATTTGAATGCAAATTTCTTAATGGATAGAGACCACGAGTAGCCACAACTTTGACCATCGTCAAGAGGTCGTGATCCATTACATCCCAGTTCGACGTTCCCGTTCGTCGACGAAGGGCTCTAACGGTCGTGTGCGCACGCGGCGGCGTCGGTGGCTGATGGAACCAGCATTGAAGCTTCGTTAGAGAATCGCGACTAATACACCTTCCGCCGAAAGCCAAAGGGACAGTTGGAACGAGCAGCGTACACACGCACACCGGACTCTCCCGCTCGGGTCACGAGTGTACAATTATCTGGGTCAATGCATAGTTGAATTTTGCAAAGTGCTACCCACGCCGAGAATTCAAGCTTCTGCCTCGTGATATTATCCGATAGCTCGATTAAATCTCGACGGACGACGATAAAGTTCGAATGGAAAAAAGATATATAGGAGGTAAACAAAAATTGTTTTTTCATAATTGATAAATAGTGATTTTTTTTTTTTGATCGACGTCTTCCGGTACATTTCCGATTGCAACGATGACGTGCGAAATTCCTTATAACCGGCAATTCTTAGGAATCGGTACGAAACGAATCGACCTTCATCGAGAACAATATATCGTAATCATGTTGACCGTGACCCGCGGTGGGGGGATAAGAGTGGACCCCCATTACACACTTAACCGCAATATAACATCGGTATATTACGTTCACGCAATGACGACGTCATCGTAGCTCGTCTCGCAGTCACATACTGGCTAATTGGTCTTCCTTACTGCCTAACTATGAAAGAGTGAGAAAGAGAGACGTCGTTTCGCAAAGACGAGCGACTTACGAGCGTCGGCTCACGTATTGCTACGTAAGACTGTTGAGACCAATTGGTTCATTCACTCGCCAGCACTAGGACATCCTGTGTTTCTCCGTCCTTCTCTCGTATTTATAGCTGTAACTCGACTATCAAGACTGACAAAAATAAAGTCTGGGTAAACTTCGAGAAATTGTTCAACAGAACGTCGTTTTATTATTGAAAAATATTGATATCGACTGATAATTCACATTCGATAAAATTGTTTGAACAATCAATGATTATTTTACTGGCGAATGTTAATAATTTTTTTATCAATAATTATCGACGGGCATAGATCAAAAAATTCGAAGCCGCGAGGTCGTTCTCGGAGAGAGAAAGGAAAGAAAGGAAGCTCGAGAAACGGAAAGGAAAAGAAGAAGAATAGGAACGGGGCCTTCGACCTAGGTGGAATTCCATCGTCGCTATCGGTAGCCGGTATAAATTGTATTCGAAGAAACCCGAGAGAGGTCTAGGAAGGCTGCCGGCTTCACGTGCGAGTACATTCGATCGGAATCCGAATAACGATGGAAGCTTCGAGAACCACCTTGGATATCTCAGGCTCGTAGAAGAGGAGATAGAAGGCCTTTCTCGCCTACTCAACGAAGAATCTTCTCTCCGTTAATGCCAGATATAGGTACGTTCGAGATTCTAGAATTTCTCCGTTCTATCTCTCTCACCGGTTTCGTACGGTCAACAACAATCGCTGGTTATTCTTTGCTCTAGAAACCGATAGCCCCATCCGAATACGAGAACGAAAATAGCTCCCGGAGTCTCGATCGTTCGTGAGAGTCCTATAACATCGAGACGTATCGAAACTCTGCTTGTTTTCGCGTAGTATCCAGCACTACGATACAACCTCTCCTCACCCTACAGACCCTCGATCGCTTTATCCTCGGAATACGTACAGTTTCCTATCTCTCATCCTCTGTTCGACGCCACCTTCCTCCCCTCCCTCGACTGGTACATAACACCAGTGGATTGGTTAGACCGGAGCCCATCGATGAGAGGCCAGTGGTCTCATTATCTCGACACGAGGGCCAAGTGGATGGAAGTTCGATACCACGTGTAACTTTGAAAACTCTACACCACGAGCACTCGAGTCGATTGAAAATTCGTCCCGTTTCGACGACCCAGCCATCCTCGAATCGGACTCGAATTATTTTTAAAGTCAACTATCCTCTTTGTTCACCGCAAGAGTGTCGCTTTAACAGATTCCTACCGAAGTTGGATCAATTTATTCCCGGGAAATGATTGTTTAATGAACATTTAGGCTCGTGAGTAAATGGTAATCGACTCCTTAATTTACGTTTCCGTGACTCTCGTTACCACGACGATAGTCAAAGGGAAAGGGAAATGATGTAAGCGGTGGTTAATGCGGTAGACAGGTAGTTTGACAATTCCGGTTAAACGTCGCTGCCTCGAAGGAATCGGCGTAATTCCAAGCTCGATATAAACCGTAGAGAGGAAGACACTACCATGAATTTAATCCACCTGCTAAATCCTCCCGAGACAAGCCGAAGATCGTTTAGACCCGTGCAATGTTCCAACCTTTTCCAGGCTGTTCCCCGTGGATCATAGGTTGACGTTGGCTCGCGTGCGACGAGCATATTCTCCGCGTGCGCCTCAGTGCCCTCTGTGCCCGTCCCGGCCAAGTAACGAAGCACCTCGGCAACGCCCCCTCGAGCTAAGGACCCGTTCTACATCGTGTACGGTACAATGACGGGACGCCGAGGGGGCCACGGCAACGCACCCTAGCGGTAGCGTCTGTACAACAGTGGGGAATATTCGCAATCCTCGCTACGAGACAGAAGAGGAAAGGAGACATAGAGAGAGAGAATTCTCGTTACTCGAAACAACAGACGTAACCACGATTCTCTCTGTCCGTGCCTCCCAGCAGCATTGCCCTTTGCCCTTCACCACCAGGTCGATAAGTCAATACAATCCGACCAACGACAATACTCATCGTGCTTGAGTACTTCGCCTAGCGGTAATCCGAATGTTCGACGAGGACCATCGACGCATCGGCAATGCCTCTGTCGCCAATCAGTGGGTTTCTCAGAGTTTCCGAGCGATAATGCCGCGAGCTGCACTCTGCGCGGAATGACGATAGAGAGAGAGACGCACAGACACACAATGGTACTTTGTTATCGGTGAATGACTGGATGCGCGGATACACATGGGACGAAGAAAAAACAAACGTCACGTTGTAATTGAACGAACTCGTCTTCGTTTTATTTCGCACATATTACTATCGAAGATAAGATGTCGAAATATTTATATTTACGCGAGAAGACGAATTTCCCACGATCCCACAAACGTATTCGCACGTAGAGAAAATCGCGGGGTTTCTTTTCAGAGTATCCTCTTCGAAGAACGTTTCGCCGATCGGAAATTCCTCGCTTCTTCTCTTCGTTCACCGTGAAGTGGAAACGCTGTAGGAAAAGGCACCAAGAGCAAAACTCACGCGTATAGAGGAGAGCGAAGAAGATGAGAGCTCGTGATCGGAATCGCGACTGGGTGGTTTCGATTCCTTCGGGGAGTGATGCCGCGTCTTCCGCAACGCGGCTACGATCCCAAAAACTTTTCCATCTTACACCAGTCTGAGCGTCAGGGGGATATTCTTACCACCCGAAAATCCTCTGATATTTCGCGACCATTCGTCCGTGAACGTACGAGAAATGAGAAACTGAGAGCCAGTCGTGCTCGCTATGATTTTTTTTTACCTAGATTCGTCGAATCTCTCCATGCCGAGTTCCAACCGTCACGATGAAAATAATCGCTCTCGACGATCCAAAAGTTACGATCCAGAAAAATAACTTGTACTCGTCCGAAACTCACTCGTCAAACTCCAAGAGATGTGCGTACGAGGATGGGGCGTGACAAATACAAGAACAAACAAGAAACTAGAAAAACGAAGAGACGGATACGAAACGTCGTTTCTTTTTTTTTCTGCGAGGAATCTCGAAACATCACCAGAGCGTACAAGATCCTCCGGAGGATTTGGACTTTGACGTAGTCACGGCTCTCCGCTTCTCAAACTTCCAGGCCCATTTGCTTTAACATTCCTAATGCGATGAGTCAAGGAGCGGAGTAAAGGGGCTAGGACGTGGAAAAGGGTGAAGGGGGGGGGGGGCATGAAGCGCGAGCACATGCAACGGCAAACATCCGAGGATATCTCGAGATTCGCGATACACGTTGCGCTACGTAGAAGGATTCACGATGGTGGATGAAACTGGTGCAGCTGAAAATCGCGTTCCCTCAGTCATGAGGGATTCGAGGAGGATACGTATAACTCTCGAGGATTACGGATTGCACACGGATCAGAGGGACGGGAAAGAGGTATCAAAGCTTGCGTTTCCCTCTTTCCAAATTTCTTGTGCTTTTTTTTGTTCTTTCTCTTTCTCTTATTTTCTTTCGAATCCCTCGTAGCGACACGACGTACTGCAAATGTCGTTGGTTGTATTTCCACCATAATCCTAGCAATCGATGCTTCTCCAAATGGAAAAGTAAATCGAGTCGTCTCTCTTTCGGAATGTCAAAAAACGAATAACCTTTATGACATTGAGAACGAAATGATCGAACATTTGTTTTTTTTTCTTTCTTCTTTTTCTTTCTGTTGTTTTTAGTGTCGAAGGTAGGTAGGCCGCGGATCGAACGAGAGAAAAATTGATATAAACGTCGCGAGATTATGAAGGGCGTTCGTATAAAAAGTCTGCGACGGGAGACGGAGGTCGCGATCGATCCGGAAACGGTAAAACGGTACGGTATGGCTCTCTCGATCAAAATTCTCTCTCGCTTCGTCGAACGACGCGAGAAGGGTGGGGAGGGCAGGGGCGCCACCTTTCAAGGTTGAACAAAGCTCGAATCGTCGAGGCGTGAATTTCAAATAGACGAACGACAGGGAGGAAGCGAAGAGGGAACTCGATGCCTGGGTAGACGTCGTACGAGTCGACGGGAAACGCGAGTATATCGTCGATTCCAGACATACCTCGATATTTTTGCCATAAGGGTAAGGGGAGGGGATCGCGCTTTCGCGTTCGATATAGACGAGAGAGTTCGTAATAGGTTCTCTTACGACATCTTCGGTCTCTTATCCTTCGATGACTCGCACTTGCGTAGTCGGGGGATGAAAAAAATTAAAATTTGTTACGACCCTTAGGGCTCTACCAGTGATACTATTGGGGCAAAACCCCGTGATTGAAATAGAGTTTCGCGGTTTCCAACGGTCGAAACAAAAATAGCCCTTCATCTCTTCAGCGGTTTCGCGAACTCAACGAAAAATCCACAAGTTCAACACCCCCGTTTAGAGGGCTGTCTGCCCCGCCTGCTAAAAGCGACAGGGTGAGAGAGAGAGAGAGAGAGTTACGAGAGAGGCAAGAAAAGCAGCTCTTCACCAACGGAAAACCTATTGAGTTTTTGGGTCAAGCTCCTCGCTCGATTTCACACCGAGGAAATGAGTTTCTCGCCTCTCGAGTGTTCCGCCAGCTCGAAGGGTGTTTGCACCCCGTCTTTGAACTCACCCTCACACTTTCACTCACTCTCTCTCTCTCTCTTACACCCTTCGCCGCCTTCGCTTTCTCAGGGCGGTCCCTCTATGGCTCCTCGTGCACGCCAGTAGAGAGATAGTAAAAGTGTTGTCTGCGTGTGAATTAAGAAAAAAGGGTCATAGAGGGCATCTCGTGGATGCGGGAGAGCGAGAGTCTCTGGAGCGAGAGTCTCGGGTGTATTCCCGAGGAGGACAACCAACCGAGACGGTCAGTTGCTTCCTTGTGAAAAGAAAACTAGGAACAAAAGACGCGTCTTGGTGGAGAAGCAACCCCTCCTCTCTGTATCTGCCCCCACCTCCACCCTTTTCATCCCTCCCGAAGAAGAAACAATTTTATTTCCGATATCGAGTATAGAATGTGTAGTTAACTGTCGGGGGATATCTCCCGACGATATATTTATAGATATACGTATTCGGGGTTGATACTTCATAACAGGGAGAGAGGCAAAAATATCGAACGTAGGAGATATAATAGTCGACGAGAGCATCCCCCTCATCCTCTAAAGAGTCGTAGAGCTTCTCCTGGAACCTCTCAATCTTGTACGTACAACGAGTTGAAAACTTATATCGTACTCTTGTAATAAACATAAAGAGAGAGAAAGAGGGAGTGAGCGCAACGTTGAAATTTTTCGACATCGAACCATCAATTTAGTCATTTATTTCGAAGCGTCTACGTCGCAGAAGGAGAGTGAAGAGCGACCGAAGAAATCGCACAAGTGGAAAATGATCCAGTTCCTTTATTTTCTCGTTCGTTATAATTGAACACCGGCAAAGGGGGCAAGAAATCAATCGTAATCTCTTGAGAGTCGCGTGCCTGTTCGCCACTCCGAAATGAAATTCACGGAAGGAATATTAAAGACTCGCCAATGCCCGGACTCAACAGGCACGTTGAGCGAGCGCTTCGTCGAGGCTTTCTTCCCTTGATTATGAATCCGATTCGACTCTGTTTTTCATGAAACGTCGGCCGAACCAATGACGCGAGTGAAACGTAGAGGAAAATTTTGCGATTAGGGCGACGAGCGAGACGGGAACGATAAGAAAAAAACCCGCTCGTCAGGATTTATGACGACAGTCATTAACCGCTCACAACATTTCCTTTTTTTCTCTGTTAACTCTGTCCTTGAAATTTTGTTCCTCGTCTTTCTTTCTTTTTCGCGCTAACGTAAAGCGTCCTCTTGGAACGAGAATATTGCAACCCTTTAAAGTTATACGACGCCCTAGGTGACGTTGTTCCATGTGGCTCTTTTCCACCCTTATTCGCTTCCATCTCGAGGCGCGCGCGCGCAACTACCAGAGGCAGCTTCTTTCAGGAGCGCATCGTTCACGTTTTCGCATTATCGAATAAAGATTATGTAAACTTTTTTAAAAGTCAATACCCAGAGTGAATGTGAAAGCGAGAGAGCAAGAGAGAGAAAGAGAGAAGGAGGAGGGTAGATTGGGGATGAGTCGAGTCGATGAGACGGAAGAGGCGCATCGAGCATCTTCCTGCTTCGTGGAAAAATACGCAAAGCGATCGAGGTCTGAGCTACATAAAACGACGAAGAAACACATACGAGAGGCAGGGGATGCCCACCCCCGAGTCAAAATTGTACATATTTTTTCTTCTATTTTAAAACGTGTGCCCTCTTACCTCGTTTCCAACCGAAGCAAGAGCAAGTCTCTCTCCTCTCCCGAAGGCACATCGCGTTCGCCCAAGTGATTTATGGCAATTTCACCAGAAGCATCCCCTCAGCCGAGTTAACTTACCATGTACACGAGAGAGAGAGAGAGAGAGAGAGAAAGAGGGTGAGTGCGGTGAGGGTAATGTGTACCTCATGCAAGACACGTCTGCCTGGAAAAACGTGGAAGGCCTCGGCAAGCGATAATCTCTCCCACGCGGCAAAGTGGTCGAGCGTACGAGGGATCTGTTTTTTTTTCCACGAAATCATCTCTCTCTCGCTACGATTAATGGCGATGAGACGAAACAAGAATGAGTTCGAAATTGCCAATAAGGCGACGAGCTAAGCCACCAAGAATTCCCTTTAATAACACGACGACGTTACAGTGAATAATTATTGTGTAACGTGCACAATGGCTCGGTTTTACGCGCATCACCGACGAGGGCTTTACGCATTGAAACGTGCGTATACCGTAAGAGCACGAGGTAGATATAGAACCGACGAGGATACGACGCGACTATTGGATTGCCGGGCGACGCGGGTGCGCAGCGCCATCTCGCGGACTAGTACAACGCCCGATTGACCGAGCGCGCCCGAATCGCCTTTGCTCCGCACCTCGTCTCTCTCTCGCCCTCTCTTCGTCTCTCGATCCCTCCATCGCCTTGCAACTTTACGACACGGTTAATCCGTGGTTTACGCGTTTCGCAATCAACGTCTTCTCGTAAACTCGCTACGCATCGATAGCACCCTACGACATTACCTACCGGGAGAGTACGAGAGAGTCCGACCCTTGGAGCAAGGGGATAGAGCGAGTGCAACGAACGAAGTTAGCCGTACAGTAGGTAGCCGAGACTCGGCAATGGCACCCATACGTTCTTGAATGAGATATCGTTGCAAGGAGAGAGACTCGGCGTTCTCCTTCGATTACAGTCTCAGTCGTACAATCACGATCACCCTCTCGCTTCGAACAATAGACAGTGGTCTTCCCTCCGACATGCAAATACTCGTTTCCACGCGTGATAGTTATGTAAGGACGTTGTAGATGTAATAGATTCCATATGTTTGATGTGTAAAAACACCAGCGAACAAAAGAGAAAAAGAAAAAACATGAGCGATTCATCGTTAGGATGGAAAAATCAAAGAAGTCGATTTTTGAAATTGAACTTCACGGTTATGTCCTGAGAAAACACGAACCCGCAGGTAAAATCAGAATTTTTTATTTTATTTTTTCAAGGAAAAAACAAAATGGAGAAATACAGTGTTCTCTGTCGACAATCGTGTCTTACCAAGCGATACACGAACATTCGCGATTGTTAACGCAACGTACCACCGACAATCGTTAAATACATCATCAGTGTGTCTCCCACGATGCGAATTGAATGGATTCGTGGAAGCGGAAATGCACGCTACGAGAAACGGTACGCGAATCGCACTTTTCACGAAGTTGCGAAGAAAAGTCAGCGAGAGGGGGGAAGAGTTGGAGGAAGTCATGAGAATCCTTGGCGTTGGGTCGTATAATCGCGGGAGAAACAGACAATGTAACGTATCTCTCCCTCTTTCGTTGAAAGTGCTCTGTAACCAGCGAGAAAAGGGGAGAGAGTGGAACATTCCATCGCTATGATGGGACATGGGACGCGAGCGTGCAACGATACGAGCTGTTATATCGAGATGTCGGGCAACGGTTTAACTGCCTGACGACGGACGAGACGCCGATATAAGACGGCCATAAACATGGAAATGCGCATATACATGGCATGCTCGTCTTTCGGTACGACACGTGGCACGTTTCGACTTCCGTGGCTTCCCTTTGTCAAGAGCAATTGGAAACTCGTGGCTCGTTGAAATTTCGAAAGAGAAACTGGAAATCGGTCGGACAACTAACAATTTAAGAGTTTCAGATTTATGCTTGGTCACTGTACGTTTGTTTACGTTCTCTGTCAACGTAGAGAGTTGTAAAATTTATTTTCCAATCCTACGAACGCTCGCAAGTTTATTCCATCGACGTCAGAGGTCGATTAGTCAAGCGACGTTGATAATTAAGATTATTAATTTTTGACCTCACATAGTAACGTCTCGCCTCAGGGAACTCGATGTCATCGGGGTCACTGTGCTCCTCTCATGGACTCAACGCGATTATACATTTACCCCTTTAATGGGGTGGTGGTGAGGAGAGAGGGTAGTTACGTCTAGGGCTTCGAACGACACACTTCCGCCTCGCCGAAATCCCATTTGAAATCGGGTCTCCCGACGTCGGGCTCGTGGATTATTATAGTACACCGAGAGTAGTGCGAGGCGAGGGTAAAGAGGTTCGTCGTACCGTTGACGGGATTCTTGCGCATTCAGGGAACATCACGCGTTTTACTCGTTAGCGCGGGCGTTGGCGAGAGACTCGAAGGGGAAGAATGCGGAAAACAACCCGCCCTTTCTCGTGCCGTAGCCAACCGTTGTATTTCAACGTGCAACGACACCCTCGTCCAACGAGCTAAGGAGAGTCTGATATCTTTTTGGCACGATATCCTAGAAACTACCCGGAAAATTGCTATCTATGTACGTAACTTTTTTTTCTTTTTTCATCGAAGATAAAAAGGTCATGAAGCTCCTACGCGTTTCTTTTTCAACGGTGAACAAAAATAACGTCGATAATGATGATCGTCAAGGTACGTGAGACCTGGAACACGTGTGTTATGGGGGTAGGGTGGACATTCTTCCTCGATCTCTTATGAATATTCCACGAGTTGTTCTCCCATCGTTGTATACGTCGAGAAGTCGAAGCGATCTACGAGCTTCCGCGGGGACGCCGTCGAGTCGCGTAGACAGACGACGATCGAACTCCTCGAACAACGCAATTGCTAGACAGAGGGAGAGAGAGAGAGAGAGGCTACGCCACGGGGCTTCACGGGAGCCTCGATTAATCAAGCAAATTGTCGACTGGCGTCTGCGTCATCGTCCTCTCGCCACAAGGGCTGTAGATGGTGAGGAGGGTTGGGCACCTCTCGAAATAGTCAGTCGTCGTAGTTGCACCGATCGTGTCGCACAAGTTCGCTCGAGACATCTTGCGTATACCTCGGTATACGCCCACGTGTCTATTTCCATCGACGTTGACGACGATAAAAAAGTACGCGTGGCAAGTTGACAGTAA
The DNA here is from genome assembly GCA_964017225.1 of Netelia inedita. Lineage (NCBI taxonomy): Eukaryota > Metazoa > Arthropoda > Insecta > Hymenoptera > Ichneumonidae > Netelia > Netelia inedita. The sequence goes on from OZ024923.1 coordinate 39,312,541, forward strand.
AAAGCGAAAAGCACTTCCTCAACATTGCCGCACTCGCGTATAAAATATTAATCAACCCTAATGGCCAATATATTTATATCCTACCCCCTCTCCTTCGCTCTCATGGCCCAGCGGGTAGTAAATTCACCATCGGCTATTTTCATCCCTAATATTTTCGTTTCGACGTTCCTATATATATTTCCATTCCGCGACCACTGAAATATTTACAAGTGGTAGTCTCGTTATTGTATACATCTCGTGGTTCATGATTATACTCGGGGAGGAGAGGTAGGGTTGGGGTGGTCATGGCTCTATACTACCCTAATTTCTATGACCACACCGGCCATTAGGAAATTGCTGACGCTCGAGGGCTCCCCCTCACAATGCTCCTGGTACAATTCTATATGTATGAAGATTTTCCATGTTTATATACGAGACACATTCGTGAAACGTACAAAATGAGCCGTATCTATACACACATACCGGGATGGGTGAGTTTATACACGCGTGTTATGTGTAGAGGTGGGGCCCCGGTGTTAGAGGTAGGGAAAGCGCGGTTCTCCCAAATGGCCCGCGTTAAATAATTGCTACACATTTTATAATTAGAATCGCGTGTGCTATTCCACTAACGTAATACTACAGAGGGTGGGGATAGGCTGATCGTTATATATATATAGTGAGAGGTATGTATATGCATTGCTCGGTGCGGCATAACGGGGCTTCCGTCCCCCTCGGGGATCTGTGCTTGTGCGTGCAACCAGCACCGTTCCGCCCTGGGGCACTCCCCATAGCATACATATATATATATATATGTTCCAGCAACAACTCAACCGCCACTTCTCGAGCTCCGGCCATGTACCCCCACCCTCGATCGTCAGTAGGCGCTTCCTCTTTCCTCGCGCTTTATACTTTTATGCACATTTATTTTTCAATTCCATTAACGCGGCTTATGCTCACCTTTTTGCCGGTTAATTACATACTCCAGTGTCGTTGTTACCACGGGTATGCACATCGGGGGGTCGTAAAGGTGATGTTTAATTTTTCCACGTGTCTCTGGGATCTTAGCCGCGATTTCTCAGATTAATTCGCGAGACTTACGAACATTCTTGGGATACGTTTCGATTAATGTTTGAATAATTATCGTTCCATTCACGTTTTATAATTAAACAATTTTTGATTGTGCAAGTAATTAATATCAATAAATAAAAAATAATAATTTGAAATTAATTTGTTTCTCCTTTCTCCCCTTGAGATCGATGGGCAAGAGGGATGATATTTTCGGGCTTCTGACACTGAACCAGAAAGTATCGCGGGTCTTAGACCTCGTAAAGTCGACTCGTACTTGAGTCGAGTGTCTCCACTCGAGACCACGACCCTCCTTTGCTCTCTCTCTCTCTCTCTCTCCCTCTCCCACTCACTCACTCACCCTGTCTCCAGAGCGTCGTAGAGCCGACGTACTAGGGGGACATCCCGGTAGAGCTCGCGCACACCTGCTGCCGGATATTCAAAGAGCGATTCGTATCACACACACACGCGGGGTGAGGAGCATCGCGCGGCATCCCAAGCTCGGTCGTATTAATTAAAGGGTGTTTCCAACCCACGTGGTGTTTCTCGCTCTCGCAAATGTACACGAACCGCTCACCCCTCTTGCAACCAACCCCTCCTTTCTCACCCTTCTCCTCCACCCCCGTACCCAACCCCTCATTCATCAGCTTCTCTCAGTGGCAAACTCCATGAAATTTAGGTCGCACGCAGCACGCGGGCCTCGCGGTCGACGTGTAATACGTCCCTCTCCTCTAACGCGACGATCAATGTTTACGAGCGAACGCGCACACGCATTATATACATATTATAGGTTATGTTCACGATAGAGGCTTACACTGTAAACCGTTTCGAACGTGCGAGAATCGACGATACGAAGTCGAGTCAAATTATGCGCGAATTCTTGGCGTCCACCCGACGAAACGTGACACGCGCGATAAATCACGAATTTAATAATATCCAGCGCGATTATTCTGTTATTTAAATTAAATATATTTTAGGAATTTTTGTTTTCGGATTGGGACGACAATAATAGCGAGAAGTTTTTCGAAATCGGACGTCGTTTGTTCGGAGGATGAAAACTGCTGATCGACGCGATCTCACGCGTTCAGAGAGTGAGAGATGGAGAGAGATAGAGAAAGAGGGAAAGAGAGAAAGGGAGGTAGGGAGGAGGTTGAGAAGCAAATACGAGGCGATTTCGATTTACGATCGGGGAAATCGGCTCGTGCTCGTCGCGGAGAAACGCGTAATCCCTGATCTACGATCGCGGCCGCCGGCGCGAGGTTCTTTCCAGCAGTTACCCCAGGCACCAATAGTTTCACACTTTACGGCACTGGCTGTATGCAAATCGCTCCAACACCCGAGCTGCTACGAGGGAGAGAGACGCTCGGAAACATGTGCATCTCGTGCATCTCAACGCGAAGAACACACCTCGCGCGTTGGCGATCGGCCAAAAAAACTCCCTCTCAACGACGCCCTCTTTCGTATTCTCGAAGAAACGGTTTCTACCGCCGTTCGTTCGTTCAATCTCGCGACCACTTTCTCGTCCGCGAGATTATTCTTTTCTTCGCCACGAACGCGGCCAATCCTCATCCTCCTCCTCTGATCTTTTTTTTCTTCGACATCGAATCGCGCGTCATATCTCCTCGCGCTTATATCGCGTCGATCAAATTCGTTTCGAGCCGAGCAACGCGAGGAAAGAAGGATTTTCCCTCCTCGACTCGGAAGAATCGAAGATTTGCTTCGAACACTCGCAACCATCCATGGACGTTCGTAAAATTCTACTTAACGTCTTGAGGATTTGTGAGCAGAGCTTGTTAAAATAAAGAAAAAACGAACACAAGGCATGGAACGAGATCATGGGAAGAATAAGAATTTAAGGGGAATTCCGTTCGGAAGGGATTTTGTAGGGCTAGTCGTGGAACGATTATACGCTCGTAGTGGACGTGAAGAATCGTTTCGGGTCGCAAAAAAACGAACGCTAGGGGAATCGGTGGCGCTGCGGTCGGGTCAACGGATCGCGGTGTAAATTCGGTCAGCTAGCGGTGAGAGGGTGGGAGGGGGGGTGAGAACTGATGATAGAGGATCCCTCCTCGAGCCCTTTCCACTCGGCAACGAGCTGAGTTATTAGCTGTTTCCCTTCGGAATTAGCACCGCATTAGCATACCATTAACGGCGAGCATGGACGACGTGGCTTTCCTCGATAATCCTCCCTATCCATCTGTCTGTCTGTCTCTCTTTCTCGCACTCACTCACTCTTTCTCTCGCGGTCTTGAAGTTAACCCGTAACTTTGAAAAATTAATATTTCAAATTCGCCAAGTAAATTTAAAAAAATTATCCTACGGTTGATTGAAATCGTTAGTAGGAGAGACTTTCGAAGCACGAAAGTACGATAAAGGACGAGTTCGAAGGATCCATTTCTCGGAAAATCGAGGAAACGACCGAGAAAATTGATCTTGCGTCGATCACACGCCGAGTGGAGTAAAAGGAGCGCGAGGGGGAGGAGGAAGGGAGGGACTCGATAGAAATTTGAAGCTCCGGCCAGCGGCAATTCCACACCGGTGATATTTCTGATTCTTCGTTCCGCATCGCGATTATTCGCGACCAAACCCCCTCCCCCGCTCCTCCCTCAGGCGCGACTTCCAATGGCTTCTACCTCGTTTCCTGACAATTAGAAACTAACGGTCTTCACACCGACATTATATCCTCTCGGTGGATTCGCGACCTCTCCGGCAACGCCCGCGATTTCCTCCCTCATTCTCGCTTCTCCATTCAACGCCGTGGCTGGAAAGAAAGACGGGGGGGGGGGGGGGGGGGGGGGGTAAAAGAGAGAGAGATCGTTGCTACCGCGGCTACGTCTTCAGATTTAGTAGAGCCAACTTTGGAGCTTCCATCCTGCCAGCCTGCCTCTCTTTCTCCCTTACTTACTCCCTTCGGCTTTCTGCCTCGCATTTATCTTCAGCACGATGGCAGATGTGTACTTATACGTGACCCACACGTATTCCATCGAAGAGAGAGAGAGAGCTCGAGTCTCACGGCTGCACTCTACGTCGTCGTCGTCGTCGTCGTCGTTCGTCGTTTGCCTCACGATGCTCACCATGAGCAAAAGAGAGGCGGACGTTTATCCGGAAGCCGGCTCGGCGGGCCAGAGTCTCCGGTTTTCCGGAGATGCAACTCTCTCGTTGCGGCACTCACCCTATACCACCCCCACCGCCTCCCCATCTAAAACCTCATCCTCCTCCTCTCTCTCTCTTTCACCGTTCATTCGAACACACACACACACACATACAGCTCGTACCCGAGCTCGCTTCCTATTCCTATTCCTCCGGATCGTTTGTTCATCGGGAACAAGTAAACTCTCCAGACTCTTGGAAAGTTGTTGCGGAGAAGAGGAAGTAGAGGGTGATGCGCGGTCGGCGGGTGGATGGGTGGAGGGTACGATCGGTGGCACAGTGGCAAAGTCGTTCACCCTTCCTCCTCCTCCTCCTTCTTCTTCCCACCCACCTTCATCTACGAGAGATTGCCGCTGCGTGCGGAGTATGTTATGTGCAGCTTCGCGGATAGAGAGGCACCAACATCGCGAAGCCCGCCGGGGTTTACCATTAAGCGTCCGTGAAGTTATCGCCCCCCTCGCGCATTCACTCTGTTCGAACGCAAAGACGTCGAGCTCTGTCTCTCTCTCTCTCTCTTTCTTTCTCTGTCTCTCTCATTCTTGCTTATCGCCCCGCTCTTAATCAGAATATTCTCGAATCTTCGAAAACGTACGCCCGTGGTAAAATTTCCATCCCTCGAATTTCGCGAATTCGCCCCGCGCTCTTTGTCTTTCCGCATCGGTTCTCATCGTTTCTCGATATCCGCATAGTCTTCCTCTCTCTCTCTTTGTACAAACTTGGCCAAAGTGCCGGTCTCTCATCAGCGTTTTAACATACGAACTAGAAGGATTCGTATGTTGAGACGGAGGAGGATGAGAAGAAGGGATGAAAATATTTTTCGCGCGTGGGGGGGATGCGCGCGGCCCACGAATGGTTAACGAAGTCGCGTTGGAGTAAAGTAAAGCGCGCCTTCTACTTACAGTTGTTTCAGCCCTTTCGGTCTTTTCACCGTTCCAATTTGTGGCCCTCGCTTCTCGTTACTTACATATCCGCGGATATACGGCGTCGTGGAAACACACACGTACCGTTTGTATTAACGCTATGTAAAATGCGATGTGCCTCGGAGAGCTCTTTTGTCGAGAGAGACGGAGAGAGAGAGAGAGAGTGAGCACATTGGGTTTAACGAACTTGATAATTGCTGAAAGCGCGTTTTCGAGTAATCGCTAAAAGTCTCTCTCTCTAGCCCTCCTACTTCCTCCCTCTCGTACACCAGACGGCATAGTCGCTCGGGAACATTTGCCGTAGCTTCGATATATTAATGCTTCTCGTTAAACTTTCCACGGGAGTTGAAACAATAAAATTGCATCCACGTGTATCGCATGTATCTTTTTTTCATCTTTCAGTCTCCCTCCCTCTCGCACACACACACACTGTCTCTCCCTCGTAGAAATTACAGGTTTCACAGACTCTGGGATTTGTTTGAAAGTTTAATGGGAAGAGGGTGAGGGTTGGAAAGAAAAGACGAGGCTAATGGAAATCGAGTTTGTAATTAAAGCCTGGTGTAGTTTTCGTCGGTATGTTACACGGATCGAATCGTACACTGAGAGAGAGAGAGAGAGAGAGAGAGAGAGGAGAGAGAGAGAGGGAGAGAGAGAGAGTTCATTATACAATTTTAGGTTATACGTGGGTAAGGCGAGGAATGCGAATTGATGTGTAGAGGTGCGCGAAAGAGGAGGGGCGGGGATGAAAGTTGAATATGGATGTGCGGTGTACGACAGAGAAAGAGGGTGAGCGAAGGGAGTGAGAATGGGGTTTATGCATCGAGCGAAAGCCTCGGAAAGCGCGTTTCAATTATTGAACCGTAATGATGTGCCCGCGTGCGTTGATCAGTCACCGGGAACGTATATATCGACTCTGTCGCTTTCTCTCTCTCTCTCTCTTTCGCTGAGCGAGCGAGCAAGCGGCCAATCGAGTCGCAACACCACGGACGAGTCGACCAGGCCGGTATAACAAACGACCGTTATTAATTACATTATCCGTACACATTCCCCAGGATTGAAACACGATGCGTGGCTGTCCAGGCCCGCGTCGACGGATCAATCGCTGTTCTCGCTGTTCTCTGGTCCCGCTGATATTCGTCTATGTGTCGACTCATGCGGGTGTGCGTTTCGTCGGTGTGCACTTGTGTATGTTTGTAAATCAAGCGTATACGCGATCGAGGTTAGGTCACGGGTGAAATTAATTTAGAGCCGCAAGATCTCATCGTGAGATTCGTCGGGACAATAACAATCGCGATTTTCGATTATCGTATACGAGATCGAACATTTTTTTAATCGATCGGTAGCAATATCCCGACAATCTTTCAGCGACGACTGTTCATTGCTGACGATTGTTCGAAGCAAACGAGGAGGGTGAAAAACAATTCGCGAACGAGGAAAAACCGAAGACTCCGATCGACGGTTTCTTCTTGGAATTGGAAGAGTCTCGATCGGTCAAATATTTGGATAGAAACTTCACCCGTTATTACGGATATTTTCCATCGCCCGTGAAAGAAATTAGTAGGGCAGCCCTGAAAAAGATCGGGGCCCGAGAGGGTTTGAATATGGATTCCCTACTAGGGATTTCCACAACACAATCCGACTAGGCCCCGACAGGGAAATAACAGGGTTGGATTATTTATTCAAAAAAGGTCGTAGCGAGGTAAGTAATAAAGGGCCCAAACGGGTTTCATCAGGGCAGTAGTTATTACAGAGCATACAATATTTGCAAAGTTATTTACACCAATGTCTAGTTTTTATACTTATTTTCCATAGATGTGATGTACATATAAAGTTAATTTAAGCTTTTTAAGCGTTAACTTTACCTGCACGCATGAATATTATTTAAAAAAAACTATTTTTATATTGTGAAATTTATTTTCCAAATATTCTCAATGTTTATAGAATAGAAATTTTACTATAGATAATTTGTATTCTATTATGAATATTATTATCTGTAGTAAAATTCTCAAATTATCTGTAGTAAAATTTGCATTCTATAAATATTTAGAATGTTTGGAAAATAAATTTCGCAATATAAAAATAGTTTTTTTAAAAATAATATTCATGCGTGTAGGAATGACAGCACATATACCTACGTACAACACCGTTTGGTTGTTGTATGTGCTCACCGCGCGACGAGTATGTAGTTCCGCCAGCGGCCGACGGGTGGCGCATGGCCGAGCGCTTTCTCGCCGGCGTAGTCGTCGCCCGCTGGCATTATAAAGCGGCAAGCTGACCGATAGTTTAACTCATTATCAATCTATGGATGTGTAACGAAAATTTAGATGCAAACATTGATTATAGAGGAATTCTATAAACAAAGGCACTAACTTTACATTTTTCACCATTTTTACTTATAAATTACACCCGGGCGAAGCCGGGCCGGGTGGATAGTAATAAATAACCCTTTACCCGAAGAAAATTGTTTTCATTATCGCAAAACATCTCGCTTGATATGTATCCACTATTATTATTATTATTTGGTAGTTTTATTTGCACATCTTTGTCGCAAGGATTTTTACAAACTGATATGTATCCACTAATAAAGCTGGTAATTATAGGGCAGTAATAGGGTTGCTTCACGGCTTCGATTCGGTTCTGGCAGGGTTCTGTTGAGGCAACCCAGCCGGGCCCTGATTCATAGGCCTCTTTAGGCCCTCATCTGCAAAGTGTGACCGGCCCGTAAGGGACCTGGTCGCTGTGAGGGCCTTTGTAGAGCGAGGGAAAAATAATCGGGGCCCGGTCTAAGCCCTGGCTGAATTCTTAAACGGGCGTGGATATAAACGAAAGATTTGTCGTCGAAACAAACAAAAATCTCGATAATCTGTGATCGATTATCTATCTCGACAGTTGGAGCTGTTGTTTACGAAACAATCGTAATCATGATAAGACCGATAACGATGACGTCAACTCCTCTCCCTCTCTCCTTCTCGAGTAAGTGAGTCAAAAAGGGAGAGAGAGGTTTACGAGTTCATTAGGACACGAAGCGAGGCGATCTATATCAAGAGTATGCATTACGAGACTTAAAACACTCCGAGGGGGTATAAGAGAACTCGATGATTCATGGGCGATGCCGAAGGTCGCGTGTCTTCGGAACGTTTTTAATTCAAACCGAGCAATTATATTATTGGCACGAATTTATGAGTCTTCGTGTAGTGGCGTAGTAAAAACGGAGGAGGTATATGCTCGCTATGCGGAAGCACAATTTCGTGTAACGAGAGAGAATGAGGGGGCTCAAAGTACACAGAGGGGCAAGGAGGGAGAGAGAGAGAGGGCAGTCACGCATTTTCGAGTCACGAGCGCGACGAAACAAATTTTAATAGCCTTAATAACAGCTCTTTCGCGTTACGTATCCCCGCTTACTAGTTACCTACAGAGAACCACGGACTCGAGTGTATAATGCAACGATATTCGCCAGCCAGGACTGGATGAGTGGGAGGGAGTCAGAGGATTAACGTTTTGTGTATATCGAGTGGTCTGGCCACAGAGTCCTCTGTGTGTACAACGAAGAGCTGGGTGTGTGGGACGGTAGACAAGAGAGTTGAACCGCGATTAACGTTGTACGAATATTTCGATATTATCGGGCTCGAATTGTACGTCGAGTAGGTATTTGTTGGGGTGGGTAAGGGGGAGAAGGGTAGTTTTGGGTCGGCAGAGAACGACAGAGCCACATGTTGACGATGCGTCGCTGGAAACAGCGTAGTGATCGCCTCTCCCGTGTCTCTCTGTATATTGACACTATTTAAATTAGCCATGACCGCACCCCCAGAAAATTCGTTACCCCTCACCTTTACCATTTTCCCAACTCCCTCTATTTCTCTCGAACGTCGTATAAATATGGCTTTCGGGCTAACGCGAATACATAATCCCCGATCGAGAATTAACGATAGGATCGATTATGCGAATTATATTTTTCGCACCCCCTACCACCCCTCCTCGACATCCTTCTCAACCCTCGAAAATTATCGTATCGCGATAATTGAATTACTCTCGCAATCGCGAATGAAATTAAAGCGTGGTAAATGATTCGCACGCGCCCGACAGACGAGAATTTTCGTTCGAGGAAATGTAACGAGAACGGACGACGTGTCGGAAAGAATCGTAGTTGAAAGGGCCGCTAGTATCTCTTCTTTTTTTCTTTTTTATCCAAACGCGTATAGAGAATCATACGCGATATGTGTATATAAATATATACATTGGTATAGGTTACACGCTCGGTGCACGAGCGAGTCGAGCGAGGTAACTCGAGGGTACCTGCCGAGAACACGGACTCTCAAGGGAAATTATCACGATTCTAGTCTCGAACGGCGAGCCCGAGACCTCTCGGCTCTCTCTTCGTACAAAACTGTTATATAAAACTATATCCGATCGAAGCCAATTTGAAATATGCCCTAACCCCCTTCCCACCCTCCCAACTCTCAGTACGATCAGGCTCGGACGATGAAACGAGAGAATCTCTCTTTTTCCCCCGACGCCTTCCATAATCCTCCTCAACCCCACTCGATCGTTCGGTGTAAAGTTTCTTATTCGTTTCGAACAATTACAAAACACGCGCGTCTCGTGTTTCGTCGTCACGTTGACATTGTCGACAGCGCGGATAATAAAGAGAGCTTTTATTTACGCGCGCCGTTCGACGAGATATTCATTAAAAAACCATCCCTCTTGGTGTTTACGGTTTTGTTTTTTGTGTGACGAAATAGCGCAAAGATCGACGCAACGAGATGAAAATAAAATAAGAATTAGAACGTGAGAGAGGAGAGAAAAAAATGTTTGTTTTTTTTCGCGTTTCATTATTCGTCGGAAATGATAGCGACGAGCGTTTCGAGAATTGGCGAGATTCTTTTTTTCTCGTTTTGCGACGAACGACGACGCATTATAAACCCGCGTTAAAATCTATTTACGCAGCTGCTGCCACACCGCGAGTCTGAGCCTCGTTGATACGTGACGTCGCCACGAGGCACGAAGAACTCGTACGAAAAAAAAATGAAATGAAAAAGATAAAACAAATGTAAAAAAAGATGAAAAAGACAAGGCAAAGAACGAGCACGGGGTTGGTTTATAAACATCGGTTTCTCGCATGGCTCTTTTATCCAAGACCTCGCACCACCCCCCTTCGTTCGCTCGCGCGCTTCGGAAGCGTCCGAAGTCGAATTTTATTAGGTGGAAAAGGTGAAATTTGCATGAAATCCGCGCGCGTACTCGCGGGGGACGTTGTCTTCCGCTTCGTATTATACATTATATTATGAATGTATTATACGTCGTAACTTCGCTTCTGGTAAGCAAGCGAGAGACGACGCGAGAGAAAGGAAGAAAAAAGAAGTAAAGAGAAGAGAAGGGGAAGGAAGAACGGGCGTCTCGAATTTCATGAAGCCCGTCAGATTTATGGGGTTGCTTAACAACCCACGTGGGGTAGGGGGTTGAGGAAGGGGGATGGAAAATGGGCGTATGGCGGCGTATATCGTTGCACAGTACTTTGGAATAATGCTCCATGGCTCATCGATCTAATAATATTTCTTATGGCGCCGTATATACGAGATGAATAAACGCGAGAGAGAGAGAGAGAGAGAGAGAGAGAGAGCGAGAGAAAGAGAGAGAGAGATATTACCCCGTGGGTAACCGCAGCGTCACGCGCCGTAATCAATTGCGTTTATGCATATATACGACTCTCGTATAATATTTTATCAGCTCCGGACGCGAGCGGGCGACGGTTCGGAGGCAAAAAAAACATTTTACATCGCATCGACATACACGCGAATTAATTCGCTCTACATTCGAATATATATATGTATATATATAACCACGCGGAAATATTCTCTCGAACCCTCCCCCTGATAATCGCGAATCAGAGCAAACATTTTTGTCACCCTCTGTCGCTTCGTTTCAATACCACGTGAGGGGGGTAGTAGGAGGGTTGGGGTGGTTGGAATGGCAAGATCGCACTCACAGTTTGCGAATTTTATTGGCCGTCGTTGTAATTGCACCGAAGTATGATGATATAATTTGCATAAAATTCGAACCACCCTTAACTCTACAAATCCCCTACTTTACTTCTCGCTGTGCGTGTAATATTGGGCCACTTCGGCAAACTCGCACCCCACAAACCCCACTATCCCGCTCTCTCTCTCTCGCTTTGTCTCTTTATCTCTCGCGCACGGCTCGTTCGATACAAAGTAGCCGTGACCGAAACGAGAGGGCTGAATTTCTCATAATCTCATTCCCACTCCCCCCTCCACCCCCACCCCCGGAACGACCCTCGCGAGGCTTTTATGTTCGAGTCCCTCAACCCACCCGTTCGGCAATTACAACGCTCTCTCTCTCCTCACCCTGCGTACGCGACATGACAAATTGCGTCGTTACGAATGGGACGAAAGGGTATACTTTTGGGCGCGAAACACGCGACGGAACGACGTTGAATCCGCGAATTCGACGCCCGTTGATGGGTAATACGCGCGTCGACTCGTACCAGCGCGTAAACGTATGTGCAATCGCGATTATATTGCCGTTTCGTATATGCGCGGTGGGGAGGGGTTTGGCCCGTGGCAAATTCAAGCGAATACCAGAGGCTGGAATAATTGCGGTAGCGGAGTCTCTTGGTTCGCTCGTGGTTTCGTCGCGTGGAGAGCAGGAGGGAAGAGGTAGAGAGGGCGGGATGCTGCGGCGGACTCGGGATATCTCGCGAGTTACGTATGGAACGGCACGCATCCTCTCGCCCGTTACCCCTCTCGACGTGGCTAGCGCGCGAGTGTATATCCGCCCTCGCGTATGCGTACTATTGGCCGGTGATGTTCGGCGACGATGAGAGCAACCGTCGGCCGACGCTTCGTCGTTTCTGACGGTTGTCACCGAGAGAGCGCGCGCGACTCGACCGTTGTGCGCGCGGTGTCGATTAAGCATCCCCATCCCTGCGTGGGGAGGGCACACTGGCGTCGGGCGCTAGGAGACGAATGAAAAGAGAGAGACGGGGAATGGGGAATTGAATAGAGAGAGAAAGAGAGAGGGGTTGGAGGAGGTGGGAGAGAAGTCACAGCAACGCACGCCAGAGGGTGCGCGCTGAGGCATAGTTTATGTTTTGTCGAGGGCATTAAGTTTGAGGACGCGTGACAATACGCGTGTATCACGGTAGTACGTATAGAGTAAAGGGAGGAGGAGGAGGAGGAGGGCCCACTCGTAAAGCCCTCGAGCAACTTCCGAGTTTAAACTACCCCCCTGCGCGCCCTTCTCTCGTTGCGCGAGGCTCAACCAACCCTTACGACCCTCGAAAATCCCTTGCGCAAGACGACGTTGTATACACATATCGTAAAACTCTAGAGTACATATAGGAGGACTCTCTTTTCGCTTTATCGAAAGCTGCAAATTGCCGGTGACGAATCGAGCCCGGGACGAATTTTTCAACGCGTACGTAACGAATCGACCATCCCCTCCTGTTGCGACACGAGGGATACTCGACAAATTGACAAACAGGAGGAAGGCTCGAGGGTGGGGGTTAAAAACTCGATAATGTTTCGACACGCGAAGTTTTCATTCGAGGGTAGTTTTCGTGTTAAGAGGATGATATTTCGTATAGTTCTTTCGTTTTTTTCCTTTCCTTTATTAATTTTTCGTCGAATGAGAGATCTCGCGCTCGATGTTGACGTTTCGTCGCTTTTACGACATGAGAGGCACGCAAAGGTTCTCTCTTTGTCTCTTGCATCGGCGCGAATGGAAGTAAGTGCGAGATAAACGCGACGCCATCTGGCGCGTCGACTCTAGAGGGCTCTCGCATGTACCGACCCGTTACGCCACGCTTCGGGGAGAATTCAACGTCGACTCCTTCGTCCTCACGATTGTGGCTCTCGCGTAAACGAAATAACCACTGTAACACGTACTAATGCCAAATTGCTGCGAAATTAAATTCTCGTACGTAATGGCAGGTGGTGAGAGAGGTTTGCTTCGTACGTTTCGCGACGACGAGATGGGGGTTGAACGCGACGACAACAACAAAAATACACATCGGCCGAGGAATATAAATTGTCGAGGGGGAAAACAAAAATTGAATAAAAGTCCCAAAGTCGCGTAAATTATCGAGTTTCGTGGGGGAGGGGGGGGGAGCAGCAAAACCGTGAACGAAGAGATTTATTCAAACGGGTATTCGTACGTCGCTCCACTGGGTCACTATGTAATTCGACCGCCCGTTATAACGACAGAGAGGGAGGGAGAGCGATAGCGTAGGAGACAAAAAAATGTTCATTTTTGGGGATTTAACATTCGCACGTGTAAAAGAAAAAAGACAAGACACAGGCGCGAGCGAAAACGGAGGGAGTTTATGAGAGTGCAAGAGACGGTGAAAGAATGATCGCGATGGAGGGTTGAGAGAATTCATCGTGGCAATGTTGGAATTCGTCGTGGCTGTTTCATACGCGGAATCATTTTGGAGCCAGGACGTCGTGTTTTCGCGCGGTCGCTCTCTCTTTTTATTTCTTTTCAACATTTTTTTGTTTTCTTTCTTTTTATTTGTTTTGTTATTTTCTCCTCTCTTTTTCTCTTTCTCCCGGACGATGAACGCACCACGTTCCTATAAATCGCGACCTTGTCCGGCGGCCATTATACCGGGACAAAAATTATTGTTCCGCTGTTTCCGGGTGACGTTGCCGTAGATGGGAGTTGCGACTATTCGCCGTGGAGGGAGAGAGAGGGAGTGAGTGAGAGAGCGAGAGAGAGAGAGAGAGAGAGAGAGGGGAACTAGGGTATCGTGCACGAGTCGCCGCTTGTACAGAAAGCACCCGGTCGTCCATTAACGTCCGGTCCGTCGACCTCGAGTATCCGTTTCGTAGGAATATACCAGATTACAAGCGGGTAATATAATTCACGAGCTGGAGATAATTATTGCGCGTACAATGTGTCTATAACTTCATGCGCTTATGGTCACATTTCATCCCCCCCTCCCCTCCGCCCTCGAAGCGAATACAGGGACATTAATGCGGTCGTTCGTTTCTGGGACGAGGTTTCTGATCCAAAATTTTGAAAAACGAAAAAAAATTCATTTTTTTTAGTTTTCGACCGAAATTTGTTAGAAAAATGGAGAACGAGAATGTCGTATTCGTGCTCTATGAGAAATTTTGTTTTTTTTCTCAATTTTGAGGCATAAATCGACGAAAACTGGGAATAATAAGACAATATTTGAATTTAAAAAAAAAACGATTCGAATTGCACGAAGATTCTAAGAGGTTCTTACGTCGTAGTCGACGATAATTTCGTGGATCGAAACTTGGTTGAGATATGTGCGACGATTTCGAGTTTTCCCTAGAGCGACGAGGCCGAACCAGTTTCACGAACACGGAAAAGCGGGTTACGCGAACACGCCAGCGGCGACCCACCCCTCGCTTTTCCGGCTGACAACAATGAAGCCGGTACGCCAGACCGGAAACGCGCAGATATATCGTCACAATAGGTAGAAAACTACGTGGCGGAGGAAACACGTGGGAAAGAGACGACGAGGAGCGAGCGAAAAGGACAGAGAGAGAAAATTCTTTCTCTCCCTCTCTCGGTCTCTCTCTCTGTCTCTCCCGGTTATAGGCTTATGTAAAAACGATACAGAGAGTACCGAGCCAATGTTTAACCAGCCGGTATAGATACGACCGGTACGTTCTACGTACGAATTCGCCGGCTCGTAGCCGCGTGGGCCGAATAAATAACGCAGGCTTTACGTTTTTATGGACGCGGCAGAGGCAAAAATGTACGATGCGCCGGCGCCTACGCTTATTTAAAGCGCCACTACCGTCGACTTGTTGTAACCGTAACCGCTTGGCTCGAAACGTCTCTCGTATATCTCACGCACGAAACACCCGCTATCCTCCACCCCCCCCCCCCACTCGCCACCATTTCGTCCCGCATTGCCCCGTAAAACCAACGGAATTTACACGAGAGAACCGAGCGACATTGTCCGTTTCTGGGAGTCGCGAATCAACGCGAATGCATCAGAGTCATCCTGGTTTTAACTGCGTTTTCTATCGCGATATTATTACCGTAAGAGCAAAAAAAAACAAACGTTAACCGAGAATACGCGCTTTTTCTTTATAGGGTTTTCGCGTCGAGACGCGTAATGCGTTTGTCACGCCTCTTTGCTAAATTATACAACGTCGCTACTGTGTTATTACTCTCGGCAATATTTCTTGGACGTTACGCACAGTCGTCCACTCGAGAATTAACGCGCACAAACCCCGGTACTCACGCATGATCAATGTTCCTCGAATTAACCAAATTTTACGTAACGAAAGGAAATTACGAATTTGGGAGAATAATATTGAAATTAATTTAAAAAAAGAGAGAAGAGGGATGTTTAGTAAATTTTGATGGAGGACGATAAATCGAACGATTTTATTTGCGATCGTCGCGATACGATCGGTTCCGAATTCGAATATTATATTCGAGGACGAAACAGGGGAGGATCACTGTCACCAAGAGGGTTAAAAAGCGACAAGGGAGGATTTCTGTTTATTTCATCGCGAATTATTCTCTCTATCGACGATCGTTCGATACCCAGGTAGGAATTGCCAATGCTGACCATTGGCCAAAGCTTGGCCCAGTTGTCATTTACCAAGCCTCGGCTAGTGACCATTGGCCCAAGCCTCGGCCAAGGCTTAGCCCAATCGTTTGATATTTTTAAACCGAGCCTTGGCAAGTTACCACTGGGCCAAGTCCGGGCCAAGGCTTGGCCCAATCGTTTGATATTTTTTAACCGAGCCTCGGCTAGTGACCATTGGCCCAAGCCTCGGCCAAGGCTTGGCCCAATCGTTTGATATTTTTAAACCGAGCCTTGGCAAGTTACCACTGG
This sequence comes from Netelia inedita, assembly GCA_964017225.1. Lineage (NCBI taxonomy): Eukaryota > Metazoa > Arthropoda > Insecta > Hymenoptera > Ichneumonidae > Netelia > Netelia inedita. Next base: position 39,328,504 of record OZ024923.1, read on the forward strand.
GCCAAGTCCGGGCCAAGGCTTGGCCCAATCGTTTGATATTTTTTAACCGAGCCTTGGCAAGTTACCACTGGGCCAAGTCTGGGCCCAAGCTTGGCCCAATATTTTGATATTTTTAAACCGAGCCTTGGCAAGTTACCACTGGGCCAAGTCTGGGCCAAGGCTTGGCCCAATAGTTTGATATTTTTTAACCGAGCCTTGGGAAGTTACCACTGGGCCAAGTCTGGTCCCAAACTTGGCCTAATAGTTTGATATTTTTAAACCGAGCTTTGAGTAGTCACCATTAATTTATTTTCCAAACATTCGAAATGTTTATAGAATACAAAATTTTACTACAGATAAAAGCTGTGCAATGAAATTTATAATAACTAATAATCATTGAACATTTCTAAAATGATAAAAAAGAATAAAGTTGATTTATGCGATTTAGAACTTAAAAAAAAAATTTGTCAATAATTAATTATTGACAAAATTTTTTTGTCAATTTCGAATGTTTGGAAAATAAGTTTCACAATATAAAAATAGTTTTTTTAAAAATAATATTCATGCGTGCAGGAATGACAGCACATATACCTACGTACAACACCGTTTGGTTGTTGTATGTGCTCACCGCGCGACGAGTATGTAGTTCCGCCAGCGGCCGATGGGCGGCGCATGGCCGAGCGCTTTCTCGCCGGCGGAGTCGTCGCCCGCTGGCATTATAAAGCGGCAAGCTGATCGATAATTTAACTCATTATCAATCTATGGATGTGTAATGAAAATTTAGATGCAAACATTGATTATAGAGGAATTCTATAAACAAAGGCACTAACTTTACATTTTTCACCATTTTTACTTATAAATTACACCCGGGCGAAGCCGGGCCGGGTGGATAGTAATAAATAACCCTTTACCCGAAGAAAATTGTTTTCATTATTGCAAAACATCTCGCTTGATATGTATCCACTATTATTATTATTATTTGGTAGTTTTATTTGCACATCAATTTCGGGGCTTGGGCCAACATTGGTTTTTTTGTTTCCCAAGGCTTGGGACAACTCTGGGTTTATGTTTTTCGAGGCTTGGGCCAACATTGGTTTTTTTGTTTCCCAAGGCTTGGGCCAACATTGGTTTTTTTGTTTCCCAAGGCTTGGGCCAATATTGGTTTTTTTGTTTCCCAAGGCTTGGGACATTGTTATCATCCAAGGCTTGGGCCAAGCCTTGCCCAATGCTCAGCCAAGGCTTGTGCCAAGCCTCGCCCAATATTGGCGACGATTGGCCAAGGCTAGGTCCAAGCCTCGCCCGATTGTTCTTTCCTACCTGGGTATCTCGAAAATCGAGATCGAGAGTTGGTCGTATCGGAATGAAGAAAAAAATAATAATAATACAGACAAATCTACATTTTAGAAGAGAAACTTGAATGGATTCTCTTGATCGTTCGAGTACAGAGGCAAGAAGAAGATCGAGTTACATCATCGTTGTGGCATGCGCGATTCTCCTCCATCTCTCGTACGTACTTAAAGCGTGTATCGTATAACGTATCCGCGGGCTGCGAGTCACAAGGTGTAGGTATGTGATGGTGTGACGCCGAAGCAAAGTGGAGCATCGCGAAGGCTCAAGTGGGGTCAAACCAAATCCCAGACGAGATGCGAAGGAATGAATGAATGCGAGCCGTGTCTCCCGAGCTGAGACGAAAAAGAAATATTTTTTCAACGTTCTAGTTACATTAAAAACTTTTTTTTTTAACCTCGTATCGATCTTCTCTCCGATGTATCGATCATCGAAAAAAAATTATTCGCGTTCGACAAATCTTCTCGTCGACTTATTTTGATTATTATTTTTTTTTTCGCGGGAGAAATCATCTACTTACACCGATAGCTTCGTGGGTTACCACGACAAACTGTTGCGTCCCTCTTCTCTCTCTCTCTTCCACCCTCTCTTTCTCTCTCGCTCGAGCCTTGTGTAAAACGCTTCTACTCGTTGACACGCGTTTTGTGTGCAGTCAGCACAGCCCCGGAAAGCGACGAAGAACCGAGCTCGACCGACACGTCGACGATATGCAACTTTGTGCACGTGCGATTCTATACACACACGGACACACACGTGTACGACGAGCAGGGGGTGTACGGCACGTAGGTAGAGTACTCTCGGTCGCTCGTTCAATTTCGAGGCATTGCTTTGTAATAAACCGAAGCACCGCCGGCACACTTGACTCACCGGGTTTTTCAGACTGAACGACTCGTGTGTGCTTTTTCTCTCCTAACACGCGCGCGAAAAATAAAAAAAAAACAGGGAGGAAAAAAACAAACACCGTCACGAACAACAGGCATAGGCTGCCCTCGGTTTTTCTTTATTTCGAATTTCCTTTTAAACCTCTCTCGCTCTTGCTTTTGATCAGTCGAAACCGAAAGCGTGCAAATTTCTCGCCAACGGCATCGCCCGTACGGAACGACAAGCTTTAGAGTCACGTGACGGGAGGACTAGGGGTTGAAAAAAAAACCTTCACTAGCGTGACGCGATTTTTGTTTGTTTCTTTATTTAATATGGCGGAGTGGAGAGAAAATTGAATAGTCGCGACGTAAAATCCCTTGTCGTAGGAATAGCTCCCGCGCATGCGCGTCGCGAAACGTCGCACGGTCGTGACTCGTCGCGACTTGGCTTATCGGGAGCCTAATCTCATTTGGCGCTTTCTTCCGGTATATGTGTCGTGTGCAACAGGAGGAGAAGAAGAATAAGGAGAAATGCTGAGTGAAAAGTGTCCCGAGCCACGCTAAATCTCCATGATAATATACGAGGAGTTCGGGCGTTACATACATACGTTAGGCTGCGCGAGCGTGCCGTTTTTGCGTTAAAATCGCGTAATGTCGTAACCGTGAGTGAAACAATGCGAAGAGAGAGAGAGAGAGAAAAGAGTGAGAAAGAGACTCGAGCGATACCGAGGCAAAGAAGCCCGACACGGATATTCTTTTTTCTTTTTTTTTTCAAGCCGTTCAGACACGCCCTCGTTTCTCGTCTAATCTTTTCTCGTATATTGCTCGCTCCGTCGTAATATCTCAGAGGCCTTTTTACCGGAAATATAACAGCACCGTAGGGCACTACGTCTTCGCGACGGAGGACTCGCTCCCGGAAATGAGGGAGGAAAAATATACGCGAGGGGATGAACGAGTTGAAGGGGTTGAAGTGAAAATAAAATCGGAGCGGTTTGGCCGATTTCGACGATGAGATAAATGAAAGAATAGCCACGAGAAATGTCTAAAAATGGGGTAAGATGATTTCAACCCCTTTTTTCACCCCTCGTTATAGGGGTGGAAGGGGGTGAAATCGTTCCAACGTCTCGACAAGGGCGGAAGTTTGTTCGACGTTCCGTAAGTAACACCCAATGCGTCGATAATACGCAACCCTCTTACTACCCCCTTGACAAATTAAACCGGAAATCGCGAGGGGGTGGGTTGCGTTGATTGGAAACACGAGAGTTTTGGCTCTCTCTCTCTCCGCGATTCGTGACTTTCCGGATAACGCGGGAGAGAGAGGGATGAAATCGAAATTAATACAAAAGTTGAATGGCAAGAATAAAAAACAACGTGCGTAAAAGAGGGAGGAAGTGATGGATATTGAATCGAACAAATTGAAGCTTTTTCATTGGAAATATTTCGATCCTCGTGTTGGCGAGAGCGTGAGGGGAGTGAGAGGAGAGAGGAAAAAAATTGCGAGCGAAATCTTCGTCCTCTACCGTTCTCCCATTTGCGCGTATTTTTTTCATTATTCTTCATTATTATTCGATTCGATCATAAATATATAAAAAACAAAATATGAACAGTTTCCATTCTCGTCCCCTTTTAGAGGACACAATGCATAAAGCGAGTCTTCAAAACGATGAACAACGTTCGCGAAGTGTCACGCTCGTTGCATTCACGGATAAAAAATTCATTCAACCTTCTATCACTCTCTCTCTCCTCTTCTATCAAAGTTAATATTGTTATATATTTTTCTTTTCTATTGTGACGAGGAAGTCTCGTTTCGAACCGTGATATTGAAACCGACCTCTCGAGGTCCGGTATGTGAAATATTTCATTCCCGACTATATTGTTTTTTCATTGGGCGCTTCGAAGAAGAAAGAGAGAGTAGAAAAATTCAGAATCCCTTCGATTCAACTTCGCGTTTTTTTTCGAAAGTAAAAAAAAAGTATCATAGCAAGAGTAAAATATCTTTCCTCGTATATACATATATATAGATATAAATAAAAAGGTAAAAATGTATATACCTAGGGGGTGGTATGAGAAAGCGAAGAGGAGAAAAGGACCTGATTGAACCGGAATTCATTTTCTCGATCCTGCCTCGAAAGCGAAGCGGGCAGACGGCGCGCTTTCATATCTTCTGACGAGAGGGCGAAGGAGACGGATGTATAATACTCCCTCTCCCTCTCTCTCTATCGGCAACGATGACGGGGCAGAGGAGATTCTTGGGGCTGTTACCAGAGGTCGAAAATTCTCGCGAAGGAAGACGGACGGAAGGAGAGAATCGAGGAGTTTTCGGTGGCTGAGGGAGAAAGGGAGGCGGGTCGAAGAGCGAAGAGAACGAAGACAGACAGCAAGAGGGTTGTGTGTGTTGGAGAGAGGAGAGAGGTAAGAGCGGTAGATTTTGGTGTCGGGATTTTACGACGTTTTCGGAGCTCTCTATTAAAGGGAGATTCGAGAACGGCAACGTAGATGGGCTAACCTTCCTGGCAACCCCATCATACCTACCCCCTTGGCTCATCCACAGGTATAGCCACTGTCTCCTTTCGAGAGAGCCATTACCCTTTCATCCCCCTTGTCCCTTTTCCCACCCTGGACTACCCCGACTAACTCGAAGCTAGCCAAACGCGCTTTTACCCTCGATATTCTTGCGAAAGCGGACAGGCGGACGGACACGCGTTCTGGTCTTCGTCGGATACGAGAGGCTACCCCTAGTGGGAGGGATGAGGATGGGTGGGTTATGGCTTTTAAAATGAATCGACGTCCCTCTGCACGAAGTTATGAAAGATATTGAATTCGCGACCAACCCCTTCTCGCGGTGACAACGACCTCCGCTCTCACTCTTTTTACAAACGATCGTCGTATATTATCCAACCCTCGCGCGACACACATCGAGCCAAACGAGACAGGAATCCCCTTGCGCGATCGAATATCGTTTCTGGCACACCTTTCGAAATTATCGATCGTGTCAAAAGTTGACGGAATAATTCGTACTTCGTTACGGTAATAGCGACTTTTTTTTTAAAATTCGTTCCATTTCTCAACGGACGTACGATGAAACGAGGAACCGTTAATTATGATCGACGCGAAAGGTCGTGAAAAATTCACGCGGAAATAAGGTAGGAGAGAAATCGACGAGCGGACGGTATTTCTAACGTATGGCTAAATTTACCGATTTTCGTACCGCCCCCAACCTCTCTTTCTCTCTCTCTCTCTCGATCCATTTCCGGTGGACGCAATATTTATGGTTTCTATCCACGGTATTCTTGTATCGGAATAAACACTTTGGATGGAATCGTATATTTCCCTGAATATCGGTAGAATTCGAAAATATTACGAAAATAATTCGTGCTGCTCCATAAGTGCCGAACGAACGACTGGTGGTTGAGCAACGTTGACCCGGGTAGAAATTGCCTAAGGTTTGCCTTATTTCCTACTCGGCCGTGATCAGGTAGCGCTACGGCTTGCCATAACACGGCAAGCCTGAGAAGGTCCTGCAAAGGCCTGCCGTAAGACGGCCGGACTCACGCTTGCCTTTCACAGCGGCCTGCTATATTAGTTCACACATTGCCACACAGATGGACGCCGGTTCTCACAAGTGGAAAGGCGCGAGAGTAAGGATAAGTAGACGAGAGGAAATTGTTTTTTTCATAAGCATAAGACCGAAACATCATGAATAATAACATGAATGTTAATCGTAATTTGTCGATTTTTTAGCACTTTTCAATAGAGCTATCTTATTATTTTTTAATAGGTATTGGAAATTTGTTTACGATTTCGAAATGATCGTTTTTTCCATCGCTTTAAGTCGTATGTTCCACACTCATACACTTTGCAAAATCAATGGAGACCATTATATATTTTAATTTTTACGGGAAATCATTGCATCGTATCACCCGTATCACGCGATGACGAAAATGTATCTTTTGACAAGTTTTTATAGATTGTGTACAGATTTAGGTTATGTTACCCCGGAAAGAAATTCTAGTAGGGCACTATTATGGCATCCGTAAGGCAATCATTAGCGCCCTGATCAGGCAGCCTGATCAAGACCGTATCCGATTAAGCGTTAACACTTTCTAACGGGGCGCTGTCCGTCTGCCGTGCGAGGACCGTAATACGGCAGTCAGGCAGCCGGACAGCGCCCGAAGCGGAGCCGTACTACAATTTCTACCCGGGGAGCTTACATACCTATATATATAGTAATTTTACCCCTGGTACTAATACCGTGCCATCTTCCGTGGGACACGAGCACCGGAGGCGAGAAAGTGCGAAGTACGACCGAGAGCTGTGCGAGGGGGTGCGCAAGCGGCATCGAGGGATATAACCGTAAATCAGGAGTGAAGCTCATTTTGCCCAGGGAATACAATAGTCGACGGCGATACTAGGCCACGAAACGAGCCTCTCGTGCGCACGGTGGTCCGTTTTATCGTGCCACGATTTACGGTACGTGCGCGCGCGCACACGCACACCGACGATCCTACCCACGTCCATTTTTGGACCGCGTGTTTCTATAGACACGTATACGGGACGAGCGTGGTGGTCCGAACAACAGTGAAACCACCCTCCGAATGACAACCGACTGCACACCAACGCGCCCCGGTGGTCCACTCACGCTATTCACTTACCCCGTCTCGTCGCTTCGTTCTTCGTCCCGGTCACTCGACAATCTCTCGCACCTTTCTTACAAATTAGATCTTCGCGAGGAAATATCGTCAGTATCTTCTTACCTGGAACGAATAAAGACAAATTTTACGATTAGAAAGATGAATTAGAACGTTGTCCGAGGGAGGACGAAGGAAATATACAATATTTCGGTTGGCCAAAAAGTCACTGCGTTTTTTTCCTATGGATACCCGTATATATGTTAGTGTATAAGAAACGCAGTTACTTTTTGGCCAAAACGTCATTTCGCGGTGTTTCCTTTTTTTCCGATGGAAAAATCGAATAAAAATTCAATTCGCGGATTAAATCACGGTAAATAGTTGCGTATCTATATCCCGAGGAATTTAATACCGGAAATTCTGGATAATTAAGTCTGATGTCATTGAAGGAAGTCAATAATATTAATGACTAATAATATATCGCGGAGTCGAACGAGGTACGTTAAATAACTCGCACAGACGATATCAAAGTCCGCATCGGTAGTCATGCATCTCCAATCTATAATCTAAACAACCGACCGCAGTTATAGCCGACCAACGTTTATCCACCGTTCCACGTACGCGACGAGAGCTGAATCACCGATAATCAGTTCTGACTCACCACAATCGTGTCAGCCTCTCGTGAATCGCGGACAGTCCTAGCGAAGACATTCGCATCTCTCGAGACTATCCGTTCCATTGTACCTACTCGACGATAATAACGATCGACTCGAATCACTCGTTTCAAACGTGCCTAATCGATTCGTCATTATTTCGCTATCGATCCGCCGCTAGAAAGTCGCACGTTGACTCGAAAATGAATTCCTTTGGTCGATCTCGTCATCCGGATCGAGAATCGCTCAATCACCGAGCCCCGAGCGCGATGAAATTGACCGCGACTCGATTACGCGATCAAATTCCGAGTATCGAGGAAATGAAAGAAGGAAGGAAGGAGAAAGGAAGAAAAAAAGAGCTAGGTTAGCGTTGCGTGGAACGAAAGAGACCGACAGGTCGTGATAGTAATGAGGATGTGGGAGGGGAGGAGGCAGTGAGCGAGAGGGAGAGAAGATCGAGAGTTGATCCAGCAACGTTATAGATATATTGAAACAGTTCGTGCCACCTCATCTTTCATTCCAGAGGACGCGTCTATATAACAGAGGTCCGTGAGAGTAGAGTGGCAAAGGTCCAGTGACGACGTACGCTCAAAGAACCGGGCGAATGGGATATGAAGCTGGAAGTTCTCCCACAGCAGTGGGAAGTTCTTTGTCAATTTCGCTAGCTAGGCCCTCGGGCGCAGAAGGAAGATAGAGTGAGAGAGAGAGAGATGGTGAAAGAGGGGATGAGCATCGTTCTCTCGTTTTTGCCTCTAGGAGCATGCCAGCAAAGAGGAGTCTGGCTCACAACCCGACCGCGCTTCGGCTAAGAGAGATTAATGGTGGAAGAGGGCAAGGAAGAGTGAGGAACGAGAGAACTCATCCCTTTTCCACCGTCAGCCTGTGCTCTTTCCCACACACGTACACGAATCTCGCTCTCTCTCATTCTCTACGTCTTTCTCTCTCCATCTCTTCGAGGGTGAAAGGACCTCAAGGCGTCCAGTGTCGAATTAGAATTTAATTCCCGACCGCGAATGCCGTGATAGGTGCGAGAAACGACTCGTACTCTCTCTCTCTCTTTCCCTTTCACGTTCTACCATGATTTCCCATTATTTTCATCCTACCCAACCCCTGCAAATACATTTCTTTCGCCCGACTTCGCGTCTCGCCCTCTTCGCACTCGTTTTCTTCAATCTTGGCCGTCGACGACCCTCTCTGTCTGTCTCTCTCTCTCTTGATTCCTTGGATTTTTCCTCCATTTCGTAGTTCGTGCTGAATCCTCGTTTTTCCCCGACAATGGGAAAAGCGACGAAAAAGACGCGATCGAATTCAAACGCGTGTTGCAACATGTGACCTGGTGCGCTCAGTTGCAGAGTGGGAGGGTACAGGGAAGGAGGGGAGATAGAGGGAGGGAGAGGGAGATGAGAAAGCCTCCGCCGCTAGGAAATTAATTACGTTACGTAATCGGGCGTCAGCCTCGCTGAGCACACACCTGCAACAGCCGGGAGAGTTCGAGGCGGTGGAGAGGAACGCAGCTGGCTGGTAGAGCGTATGTAAATATACGCATAACTGTATATATCTCTGTGTCTATACGCCTATTGCCACGTGCACACACACATACCAGCATCGTCATGCCACGGTACAAAGATCTATAACGCTCTCGGTTATAATAATTTAAACGGTTACGAAGTTGATTCTCCCTCGCTCCTGCCAGAGGTGCGCGATACAATTTTCACCTCGACGTTTCTTCGTCGTCATCCTTATCCACGGAAAAATTGAAGAAAATCCCTCATCCGATTTATGATTTCCAGGAATAATCATTAAAAAATCATGCTACGGTGCTTCGAACGATGCTCTAAAGCTCGAAAGGTTGCGAATAGAATGCGCATAGAGCGGATTCGTCAGACCATCTTTTTTTAATTTTTTATGAGAAAATAAAATTCAACCTTTTCACTCTTTTCGCGATTATCGAAATTTCAAACGTGCTACAGTGTAGGTAGACTGCTTTATCGATGGCTGATGTTCGCGCTTTTCTCACATACACTTCTATATAGTTTCTATATTCATTTTTATTTCTTCATATTAATCTTCCTTTCAACGGAAACGACCCAATTCGCGACGCTCATCATCAATAATCGCGTTACGCGACACGAAGCGAGTTAGTCGCGTCGTCGAGTCTGCGGCTTTCGCGTTGTCGCAGGTAAAAATCACAATGTAACAGAGTCATCGCTCTTGACTCGAGAAAAAAAAATAAAACATCATGCATCATTTTTTTTTCAGCGTGCACCAAGCTCGCTGCATTACTGACGGTAATGCGAGTCGGTTGATTTATAATACACGTGTACTTTGCGCAAAGGGACGAGATGGGTGAGAAACGATTAAGACCCTTCGCACCCCTTTCCCACTTTTTCGCTCGTACGTCGGTGCGAACGAAAGAGAGGAGAGAGGGGGGGGGGCAGGTGTCGAGCCAACGAGCCGAGAGAACAGAAATATGTCACACTGTACACGACCAACATTGTGTGCCATTCTCCTGTTTTTTTCTATCGGTTCGTGTTGAATCGATTCTCGTTCGCGTTCATTCCCAATTCGACACGCCCACGAAAAAATAAGCTCCCAGCTTGTTTTTCTTTCCTATCGAAATATCTAGGGTGAACTCATCATCCATCCCATGGACCTATTCGCAAGAGAGAGAGAGTGAATTTCTCGTGTCTCAATCACAACTCGGGGCAGACTCGTTTCGTCACGCGGAATCGAGTTGTTGCGTGAAAATTCGATGGACGTAGTCGAGAGACACGCGTCCACGCCCTTTGCATATGTCGGGAATGGTTTTTGCGAAGGAGATAAAGACGAGGGTCGAAGAGTGGGGGGGGGGGGGGGGGGGAAGAACTGCGAAAAAGCTCTTCGTGTGTCGTACTGGGCCGTTGGGCATTGGGGCGAGGGGGTGGGGGATGAAGCAAAAAGGAGCAACCGACGAGGGGTTGCGCCCGGTTTGTGTTCCTTATCCCCCTTGAGAATCTCTCGCGCTGGCCCTTTGCTCGAATCCTCTTCATTCTCTCTCTCTCTCTCTCTCTCCTTCTTCGTCCATCTTTATTTACCACCTACCCCCTTTCTCGCTCTCTCTCTCTCTGTCTTCCTTTCTATCTCACGGTCTCTCTTCCACCCCTTAGCTATCGCGATCGTCGCGCGGGTTACCACCTCGCCCCAACGTTTGTTCCAACGCGTACTACGTCTATATACATTCTCTATCGCAACGTTTAGCCGAAATCGTTGCTCGCCAGGTGCAACGAGAGAAAAATCAGAAAATAGGCGCGCGAGGGAGCCAGGAATCGGCAAAGTTCTCTTTTTATTTATGCGTTTTTTTCACGTGGATCGGAGCCAGAGAGACGCTCGCGAAGCTCGAAACCGAGAGGTAGGAGAGAGTTTACAACGAATCGGGGGAGAAAGACAGAGTGGAGAGATCGTACGAGCAGATCTCTCCGAAACGAGGTCACCATGAGTTATGGCTGATTGAAAAATCAAAATCTCTCCCTCTCTCTATCTCTCACCCTCTCCTTTCCTCTTCCATCCAGTTTGCCTAGATTCGAAGGCTCGTCCCGAGCGAATTCCCGAAATGTTTTAACCGTGCCCGAGCCAAGTTTTTGTCCCAGGTTCGACGTTTTGGCGAACAAAAATACGAGATTTCGTACACCTCCCCCACCTACCCTCTCCCACTGCCCTTTCTGTGTATCTCCCGTACGAGCTTCATCCCCCACGTACGGTTTCTCGCGCGTCTCTATCAATGCCCAGAGGAAGGAGACGAGAGTATTGTCCGGATAAATTCGTTACGCGAACGTACCGTTCGAATAATAGGTAATTCATAATCTCGGATTGAAACGGCCGCAATGAGAAACGAAAAGAAAGAGAAAGACAAGAAAACAAGAGAAAAAACGTCAAAATTAATCTTTCGGAAAGAAGAACTGTACGAGGGTAAAATCCATCGGAGAATAGATCGGCCCGAATCAGCGTGTTCCCACTCGCTGTCTCGCTGATCCCGTATACGCAAAACAGACTCGACGCCACATCGAGAACAAATACATCCACGCACCGATGCATTACGCACCCCCTCACCACCCCTGCCCTGCAATGGTTGCTGGTATTCGCGATGATGGCCGGAGATAGTCACCCTCGTACCGCTGGGTACCGAATCCGGTTATCTCTATGTTGCCTGATTGGCTCTGCTACCCTCAACCCTCCACCCCCACCCACTTCCACCACATCATGCACTCTCGCTCTATCTATTTATCGCAGCATCGTCCTTCGTCTCTCTTCGCGTTCTACCCCCTCCTCTCGCCATTGTGCTGAATCCAAAACTCCTCTATACATAGGGAGAGGGAGACGGAGAGGGAGAGAGAAAGAGCGAGACCGCTTGTTGATGCGAGTTTCTGGACCCGCGTGTAACGCGTACATCCCACAGTTACTATCCCGATCGAGCAAGTCTTTTGATCTGCCGTGATTTCAATCCAGTTATCCGGTCTCGTACGTACAGCGGGAGTAGTAGTAACGGTAGCAGCTCTTGAGGGGGTGGGTTTTACCTCAATGTTTCTCTCTCTCTCTCCCTGACTCACTCACTCTTGTTGCTCCAATATCGCTCATCATTCCCTTTCGGACGATCCATTCGACCGGCTTGAATCGTCGAAGCGTATACCGACGAGCCCTCGTTCACCCTCCCTCACGCTCCCTCTCTCTCTCTCTCTCTTTCTCCCTTTTCTCTCGTACAAGCCCCTGCCCCTCCTCGCGCTCTATACGTGTAATATACCGTATCGTAGAGAACGACTTTATTTATTCATTCGAACGAATCAGTCACGCTCCCGTGGGTCTTTGGTCGGTGCACTACCGGATTGTCCGAGGTCCTCGAACCGTTTGACCACGTGGCCGTACACACGTATCTAACGTACGTGTGTATGGCCACGTAACGCTCGATGATAAAAATCGCACGGATGGTGAGGGGTTAGGTATCTCGCTCGAAGAGTGGGTTGCTCTCTTTTGAATTCTTTCTCGAGACTACCAATCCGCGTCTCTGATTGATCTGTGAAATTTCGTGTTTCTTCTTTTTTCTTCTTTTTTTTTTAGGTTTGTCAATGAAAATCAGAGGGATTTTTTCTGTTCGATGAAGCGAGGGAAAAAATGGTACTTTCGTTTCAGCGAGGGGTGGTTGGGGGGAGGATGTCATCTCGTCACCGAGAGCAGGGGTAGAGTAATACAGCTTTGACGAACCTCGTAAAAAAGATCGTGAACGCGAAATATCGTGTAATACGAGCTTTCGATGAAAAAAATAAAAAGAAAACAAAATGACGAGACTGTCGTTTCAATGCTCTCTTTATAATCACCACCACGGTGCGTCACAGGCGCCCGAACGCGTCTCGCTCGAACGTGCGAGTTGACGATTTTTTTGCCTTTTTTTTTATTCTATGAAAAATAATCGTACCAGCATGGCACAGACTTTTTTTGTGCGACAAGGAACACGCATTACGATATCCCGCGATCCATTACGTTCTGAATAGAAAATCAGCGCAAACGAGGATAAAGCTACAAAAAAAATAGAAAAAAAACACTAGTCGTTGAAAATCCTCGTCGCAGCAAGTACCTACTCTCGTTTCGTGAAAAAAAAACCTCGCTACTTCCCACAAAGTGAGTGAAAGAGAGAAAGAGGAAGAGAGAAAATTACCCTCTTCTAGTTTCTCCGATTGACCCCCCCCCCCCCCCCACCCCCGCCCCCCTCAGCCGGTCAAACCCATTTATCATTCCGCAAAATTCATACGACACTCGTAACGAATCCGGTGAACTCGTTGCGCTCGTATTTGCCGAGATAACGGTCAAATTTATCGCGATGTAACGCGATTATCTACGAAAGAGAATGAGAGAGGGAGAGAGAGAGAGAGACAGACAGAGAGAGAGAGAGAGAGAGAGAGAGAGAGAGAGAGAGAGAGAGAGAGAGAGAGAGAGAGAGAGAGAGAGAGAGAGAGAGAGAGAGAGAGAGGCAGGGAGGGAGACAAACAGACGACCCATACGAACATTTACGTATAATCCCGGAAATCTCGTACGTAGAGCAAGATTTTCTTATCGTAATTTACCATTACCAAGGGCTACTATAGGCACTCGTTGATTTTACCCACTTTCGTATTTGTTGTATAATAAAGTAAAAGCGACAACACGAGGCACGATAAACTTCGGCGAAACTATGGTAATAAAATTTTCGTACGAGCGATGCATTCGCTACGCACTTTGGTACCCAAGAAAGTACTACACTCATACCTACCCTTTATCACCCTCTCGCCTTCGACCTCGTGCTCGCGTCACTCTGCTGTTACACTCTTCCAACGATAGAGGGCGAGTATACGTTGTGGTGCCATATATTATACTGTCAAGGGTGAATTGTCGACTTTCATACCCCTATTCGTCGATCTATCATATACTCACCCACCACCCCCGCACCCCTCCTCGACCACTATATTTTTCTCCCTTATCCGCCATCTACGCGTTCGAACGGCCTATTTTACGAGCTCGAAAGTATTCACCGAAAATGAAGTACCGTTTATTCCATCGTACACTTCTTATTCTTCTTCTTCTTTTAGCCTTATCGTCCCCCGATGACTTTCGTACTCGTACGTTAGTTTCGTACCCCAATGTAGTAAGTATTGGAGGTCCCTTTTGTACCCGTGACGTCACGACCGATAAATTCTTATAACCCCGTGTGGGAAGTTTCGTATAGAAAATTACGGAAACAGGAAGAGAGGGATGGGGCAGCGGGGATTGGGTTGGATGTTCGAGGGATGAAAGTAATAGTTCCTGGATTAGTGGATTTTTATGCTAATAGAGGGCGACACAGACGCACGAGGATATCGTGACTTCCGGCTCTTTCGCGAAAAGACGCATTGCAAAACCCCCAACCCCCTTCAACTGTCTCCCGCGCGTGTATATCCGACAAAAAGTGACCCCCCACAGATCGCTTACGAAGTCCGTATTCTTCCCTTCCGCACGCCATCGTCCCAACGGAGCAACAAAGAATTCAGTAATGTTCAGTGAATTCCCGTTTACAACTTTCTAACCCCCCACCCCTGTACCAAGAATAAAATACGACCACCATAATTTCGGACGGATAAAAAAAATATCTAGAGAGAAAGAATATAATGTATATAATAATAATAATAATAATAAAATGAACGATTCATCGCGTATAACATTTTTTTTTCTCGGGGGGTTTCGAATTTCGTATTATAATTGTTGATTTTTATTTTTTTTTTCGATCAAAGCGCGAATTAAATTCTACGCACATTATACATCGTACACACACATATATATATGTTTGAGATTATACTTGGCAAAGTATAATGTTAAAAGACGCGAATAAGGGGCGTCGAGGATTAAGGCGAATTGCACAATCACCGCGACTCAATCGGCTCTGGGGCCTGCAAGGAACGACCCCTTGGCTGCCCCGGCGGTGTTTCCAATCTACGATCTGCAATCAAATCCGAGAGCTCTATCGAAGTCCACTCGGGACCCAAAATTCTCTGCCCCTTATTTGCGATTCTTTTTTGACGAAAGAGAAAAAGGGGTGCAACCACCGTCGCGAGAAAAGTGGGGTGCGCGCTCGTTGTGTGTGCACAAGCGAAATCCTTCACTGGGGCGCACCCCCCCCCCCTCCCGCCGCTCTTCTCGTTCAGGGGTTGAAACGGCATACGACGAGGTCGGATACAAAGTGTGCAACGCGTAGGAAAGAGAGACGACGTTGTATGTACAGTACAGAGAGAACCCTACAAAAGGCGTCAGATGTCAACGTGGTTCTCGTACCCCCCGTAGTTACATCCCCTAACCGAGCTAATAAGCGACCCTATCCTGAAAAATAGAACTCACTGTTGCGTATGCGTCAAAATGCAAAGCGATACGCGACAGAAACGAGAAAGAGAGGGAGAGAGAGAGAAAGCCGGAGTAGTTTCAATTCATATTTGGTATGGTAATTGGGCCGGGAATAATTGCAGTACAACGAAATACGATAGAGGGTAGCGAGAGAGCCCGAATCGTGGGGAACCCCCAATTTGCCTCCTCTCTCTTCGTTTTCTCCCTTGGGTATTCGTACAAATATATACATATACGTGTATAACAGTCCTATATTCTCTCAACCCCCGATGCATATACGTGTCGGAGAATCTTGAAAGCATCCCCCCCCCCTTCATAGTGATGAGGGGGTAGCGGGGTGTCGCTCGATTGGGTCGGACGAGCAATCTAAAAGTTTTCGTTTCATGGACGAAACAGAAAGAGAGAGAGAGAGAAACGCGCGAGAGTTGAGTAGCGAGTCCCCAGGACCCTCGATAATATAAATCGACCACGACGTGTCCAGCCTCGAGGGACAATGTTCCCGTGCTCGCACCCCTCTCGCCCTTGGCCCACCGACCAAAAGCGTTATAGAGAATCCAGGCGAGTTATAGCGCGCGGATATTTGGCGAGCTTGATTGATGCCGTGTGGTTTTACGAAACACCAAACGACCACTCGATAGATAAATCGAGAGCTGTGCAAGCACGTAGGCGTCGCGAGAGTTCGCGATCGGAGAGGGGTCGCTTTTTTATTTCTTTTGTTTTTTTTAATTCTAAAATAATCTCGAGTTTCACTGATAAATTTCATTGTCGGGGCGAAAAATTCATCGAGAGCCGGAACGGCGACGATATCGGGAACGCCCTTATGGAGAAACTCGTATATCACTTAAACGCATCCAACCCCCCACCCTTTACAGTCGACAAATAGTTCTGACTCATGGGATTTTAGTGCCATTCACGAACACTTTATTCTTCCGTGTAATGGTTTTCCTGGTTTTCTTCGTCCAGTTTCCCTTAAGTCATAGATATTATCGTCGTTCGTCCCTTTTCCTCCATGCAATTTCATCCCTTGTGTTCGCCACCCTTCGGTAAGAAAAAAAGGCCTTTTACGAATTCCTCGTTGCCACGTAACGGTTCATATCTAAAGAATGGGAGAGATCGAGTTCTGAGACCAAAATCAGGTCGAGCAAAGCCAAGTTCATCAAGGACAAGAGGCAGGGGGTTGTCCAATGGTACGTATCGTAGTAAATATCGAGTTACGAAAAAATATCGACGACGACGAATATATCTTTTTTTAAATATTTCGTTCGACTGCCGACGCGAGAGAATAAACGTGGAGTAAAAACGCCAGTAACGATTCAACGTGATTTTCCTTTTTGTTAACATGACTGATGGGGTAGCGATGGATTTGTTGTGTAATCGTACCCCGAGGGCTCTTCGTGCCGGTAATGGAGACACTCCCTTCGATTCCCTCCACCCCTCGCGCTGTGTTACGCTCGCGAAGATATTGGCAACAGTGAATTTTCCTTCGGGACATGAAAGGCCAAAATGGCTAACGCACTGCTAGGGGGTGGCCCGAGCCAAGGGAGTCGAAGGGAAAATCCGTCGAAAAAATTCCCGGGCGTATATATTCTCTTGCGAGAATTTGCGAGAATTTAATTTCGATTCCCCCTCTGTTACTGTAGTAAATTGAAATTGTATTCTTCGTGATATTTTGTGTACAGAGAAAAAAGAGGGTGGGAGAAAGAAAAGGAAATTCTCGAAACGAGTGATCGTCGATTATTCCGCGATTCTCGTGTAGAAAGAAACCTGTAGAGTCTCTGTGCCAGTTGGCGATAGAATTTAACGAGGCTCCGGGGCATTAATCAAATTTATAGTACCGGAACCACCCCCCCTCCCTCCTCTTCTCTTCCTCCGGCGGAAAGATACAAGTATCATTGTTGCGACATCTCGAGGGTGGGAAAAAAGACGATTTTTACGACTTGTGTACTTCGCGACTGGAATAATCGTCCGATTGGTCATAGCACAATTTTCTTTCACCGTGAACGACTCTCGCTCGGGTTAATCAAACCGGATCGGAATTTGTCGATCTCGTATCTGCGAAACGCTCGTAAATATCGATCGGAGAGTTTGTCCAATCGTAAAAAAAAGAAGAAAAACAGAGAGAGAGAGAGGTGAACTTCTCGAGGGTGGTGGTTGAAAGATTTGCGAGGGTAGGTCGAAGAGGTTCGTAAAACCGGAAGTATATATAAAGTAACCGGTAAACAAGTTGGCGAACCGGGACACTCGACGAGACAATTTCGCGGACGTTGTCTCTCTTCCTCTGGCTCTTTTCCCTCGAGAGAGAAAGAAGATGATGGGGGTGAAAGGAAGAAAGTACGCAGGAGAGAACGAACGTCTCCGCGATGGCGTCGCGATGTTCGATAAAACGAAACTTGAGCGTCTAATCCCGTCGAGGCTTCCCGACGTTCGATTAATCTTGCGTTCCTTCCATCCCTTCCTTCTTGTACCTACATACACAGACAGACGGAGAGAGAGAGAGAGAGAGAGAGAGAGAGAGAGAGAGAGAGCTACCCTCGATTTCTCTTCGCTCCTCTGTAGCAATGTCGACTCTTCCCTCGCTACGGGTTTTACAATCCAACGAGGATAAGTCGATCGTACAATATTTTTTCAGTTATGTGTGCACCGGATTTTTCTATCACACTTTGATAGAACCGTGTTTTTTTCTTCTTTTTTCATCCCCTCACCCCCACCCCCGCCGAAGGATCGAACAAGCGAAAGAACGATGAGCGAGCGAGAAATCGAGGGCTTGGTCCAGCGTGGCGCAACCCTCTCGTCGGCCGGTCAATTTCCGTTGGCTTCCTATACACCGGAGACCCAAACCTTCTCCTCCTACCCTTATCGTGTCTCTAGTAATATTTCTATACAGCCCGGTGCGCTAAACCCGCCCCGCCTTCTTCTCCTTTCTGGAGTTACCGTGTGTGCAAAAAGCTAACTCGATCTTGGCACCAATCCACCGTTTTCTACCCGGGGCCAATAAATGGAGCGTAACGTCATTCAAGATTGAGCGTCGAGTCAGATTCGCGAAGTGCCGGTCCGCGATCGCGCCAGAACGGTTTTCGAGCAAGCTCTCGTGAAAATTCTCTCGTCTTCTTCTGGCGAAGAGTGGCGATAGGGACTTGTCCCACTGCCAGTGAGACGACGAAAAGGTTAAAAAAATTGGTGAACGAGTAAATTGGAAGTTTGGCTTGATTCGAGGGCGAAAGGGTTGTGAGGTAGAATAAATGGGGGGATAAATTTTAACGTTCGAGATATGAAAAGTAAAATCATCGATCGATGGTCGCTTTCAATCGTCTTCGTGAAAAATCCACGAGGTATAAAAATATCCGCGTTTTTCTCTCTCTCTCTTTCGATTTCTCTCAAAAACCATCCCCGAAGGTCGAACGGTGAAAAAAATAAAATAAAAATAACAAAAAATAACGTATCTCCGAATCGGCAATTTTTATTCCCGTCCGTCACGCAAGGAAGAATATACGGGGGACACATATTTTTTTCATTCGTTCGAGTCGAGCTCTCTCGAGCGTATAGCAACCCCTCTAGTTACGTTTGCGAACCAGGCTGAACTATAAAATGCCTTACGGCCCCGATCCCCGTTACATCGATGAATAACCTCTCGCTCTCTCTCCCTCTCTCGATCGCTCGGTGTTTGTATAAAACGTTCTATATGACGTGTGTCCCGCGTGTTTGCACTGGCAGCGGAGAGACCGCGAGAGAGAGACGGAGTGAGCAAGAGAGAGAGAGGGAGAGAGATGGCGATGGATCAGGGTGAAACACATTGGAGAACCGCACATCGCATTACGAAATTGTCCCTGTCAAATATTTATTCGCAAATATTGCCATGACCCATCCTCGTAGTAGAAGGAGGGGTAGGGAGGGGATGGTGGCTTCTCGCGCGACCCCCTAACCCCCTCGACCACACGCGACGAATGGGGGCACCACCACTCGTCTCTTGCGGGCACTCGAGGGCACGTGAGTCCCGGGTACTCTCGGGTTACACCTACATCTTCGTACAAATATTCACAGTGACACGCGTATAAACATACCCCCGTACGTATGTAAAAAGCATTAATACGGCCTCGCGCAATATTATATATAACTCGATCGTCATTGATCGCTAAATTAAAATAGTCCATTACCACCCCCTCCCCCCACCCCAAGGAAGCAACCCGGTGTGAAAATTTATACAATAATTGCGTCGTGTACGAAAGCCTCATCTCAATTTTTAAAAAAGGGACTTTAATAACTTCAATATTATTGAAGCCGAGAAATTGATTAACACGAATTCTACGGATATAATTACTAAGTGTCAAAGGTGCGACGAGGTAAATCGAGACTCGAATTTGGAGGGGCGGGGGGGGGGGGGGGTGAAAAGAGGGACAGAATTAATTAATACCGATCGTGTTATCGACGCGACGTAACGAGGCATAGAGGCTTTTGCAGGTATCCACCCCCCCCCCCCCACCTCTTTCAACCCCTTCTACCCTCTAGTTGCGTCACATACAAGCAACCCTCGCAAAACGTATGCACCGTTTGACGACGAAACACGCGTACGTCAGTGTACCTACCATACACTGGAAATACCGAGGCGAGGAGCTTTTTACTTTACGGCACGGTGAGGGTGTAGGCGCGGCCTCACTGGAGAACGTATACGTTTCATGTTACCCAGGGTGTAAAGCAAGGTGTGACAGAAGGCTGGCACGGCACACGAACGCTGTGAAGAACCCGAACGTTTGCTGCTCTCTCTCTCGCTCTCTCTCTCTCGTCGTTGGTAATCGTCGGTGCTCAATATTGCAAGGCCCAATTTTGCACTCAAAGCAAACCCATCCCTCCCCCCGTACAACGGATGCTCGCCGCGTCATCACGGATGCTTCTGCAACCCGCGAGCTATTTCAACCCCACTTCCTCCAACCCCTATTCGCGATCTCGTGGCTCGCTTAAAATCCCGGAGGGTGGATACCGCAACGACGCACAGCGCGTTACCATGTGGCATATCGGGTAACCCTCTCTCGATGCCTCGATTCACCGAAGTTCCGATTAGGTTTTTCTATTAACACGCCGTGGTAAATAACGCAACGTTCCGTTAGAAGGGACCCTGGACGTTCTTCTTTTCTTGTTGTTCTGGTGAAAAATTAGAAGATGGAAGACAAGAGAGGGATGAAGAGGAAATTTTTGTTTCGCTATTTTTGCAGTTGCATCGAGTTTTCGAGGTCGTTGACCTCGTGACCTTCGAGCAAATACACTCGAAAGCTTGGGTGCGGGCGACCCTTGGGTTCTAGGGGTGGTTTTTGCCGTGAGATTGCCTCTCGAGGAAGGAAAGGTTCGCGAGAGGAAAGAGGCCGATTGCCGAAGCAACGAGAGTGGTGAAAAAGCCTTGTGACGGTACGGGATGGTTGCAACCCCTCTTTCTCTCTCTCCAAAAGAGAGAAGGGGTTGGCAATACGTTTTGAATGCCATCGGGTGGTGGCAAAAGCTTTGTGGCTCCACCTCGACGCTCCTATCGAGTTCTACGCGAGCATCGGAGCACGTAATTTTCATAACTTCTCGCGGAGACAATAACCGGGAGAGAGCGCGGCTGTTGGTGTTGAAGTTGCACTATCGTTTCAACCAAACCCCCTCTGCGGTCATAGGCAGAGGGTTGGGAGAGTGAGAGCGAGAGGGAAGCGCACTTACTATAGAAAGAGAGAGAGAAAGAGAGACGATTCTCCCGGTCTCTTTCTTTTCTCTTCCCTATATACCCACTTTCATCCTTCATCCCTTGGGTTTCTTGCCCCACCGCAGAAACTTTCTCTCTCTCTCTCTCTCTAGTTGCACCGGTCGTCGAGATTGTCTCGCTCGAACCCTCTGCCCTCTTGCTCGGGCTTCGCAAACGCGCGTTATTTCCTTCCTTCCATTCTACTTCCTTCCTTCCTTCCTTCCACCGTATTCTCTAAAGTATCATCCCTTTCTCTCTCCCTCTTTCAACCCTCTCTCTTTCTCTTTCTCTCTTGCCCTCTCGCGAGCCAGAAGCAACGACGACGACGACGCCAACGACGACGACGACGACGACGACGAGGTCTCGGAAGCGCCCGTGGTAATATCGCAAACAAATCTAATTTGTGTATTTACGAGAATACCCAAGGGCCTTGCCTTCACCCGCAACGTTACATCTACCACGTTATTTCTTCTATATACACGTGTATATATATATATATTTATATATACAGATAATAAATACGTATACATATATTTATCAGAGCCGAAAAGATGTCTCGGCTACCCCGATCGAGTCACCTCCTCCTCGCCCTCTCTTATCACACTTACCCCAGAAAATTTCAAATTTACAACAAGATCCCGGGTCAATTTTCCACTAGTCTAAAAATGTTGCGACGAAGAAGACAAAATAAAAAATAAAAAATTACGATATAACTGATACACTTCGCAAGCTTTACAGGGATGAATATTCGAGGATTATATCGTGGCTCGAAGGGTCCGTCGGGAAAAAGGGTTCGACGAAGGAGAAAGCCAAAGTAAGGGAGGAGAAGATATAACCGTGGAGTCTCCTTGACCAAGGAAGTGAAAATTCACTCGAGCCTTTTCATCCCTCTCTGTCACCTCGAGGGTTCCGTAGCTACGAAACCTCCTTCCTCTCACCCTTCACGAGGATAGCATAGACATGGATTTTTATTGCGGATCGCTCGACTAACGATACCCGTGGAAACACACGACGAGAGAAACATCGTCTCGGGACGTTAGGCTTCCTTCGCTATCTCGTGTATACCTACGACGCGAAGGGAAGACGACGCGTGCGACTCAACCGAATGAAATTACCGGAGGGGGCGGCGTGGTGAGGTTGCTTTTTGCTTTGATGTGGAGTAAGTTGAACCAGCTCGCACACAAACACACACACACACACACACACACACACACACACACACACACACGCGTGCGCGCATCTCGAAGAGAAGAGACGCTCGGCTTGCTCTCTTCGTCTACTCGGTATAAGGGATCGGTGGTTAATACAACCCCCACCCTTATCCTCTCAACCCTCCATACCACACACCCCCTCCCTCCGGCAAACAAGATGCTTTTGGTGGTATAACGAGGGAAGACCGAGGAAAATATCACGAGCGAATTCACGATAAAGCCTCGAGGCTGCTTCTCGGAAACTCTCATCAACCCCCACCCCGTACCAACCCCTCAATTTATTTCATCTCATCTCAATAAATCGTCTCCTCCCCTTCTCCTCGTCTATCTCATCGTTTGGATATTTCACGAGTGTGACGTTGTCTGTGTCGAACTATCGGGGCGAGAGAGCGCACCGACCTTCTCTTATTTCGAACGAAGAAATACTGGTGAAAAGAAAAGGGCCGCCCCAACCTCTCCCGTCCTTTTCATCCCTGTGTGTGAAAAGTTCAAAGTTTTCTCATTGACGATCGACGAGAGTCTTTGGGGTCGCGCGCGACAAACTTGTGACTCACCGGGACTCTCCTTCGTCCTTATCCGAGTGACATAAAAGAAAGCAAATCGATAGAAAGATTCTCTCTCGCTCTCTGGCTACGTACAAAGAGAAGGGAAAAAAAGGTAGAGGGAGGGATGAAATGCCGAAAGCCAGAGAGATAAGAAAAATGAGAAAGTGTACAGCCTCCCGCTATTTTCATTAACATTTACGACTCGGAAAATTCATTTGGCGACCGGTCTCGTTTTATCGTCGGCCCCATTGTCGCGAAATAATATTTTTATTATCTCTGAAAAACTGGCCGCGTCACGTTCTTCTTTTTTTCTTTCTTATCCGACGAGACACGGGTCGAACAGAATTTCAAGCGATGCTTTAAATACATCGACGAGAGAGTGAAAGAGGGAGAATACAGTGCCATCACTATTTTGCGTCGAGTCAACGAGCCGAGAAAAAGAGGTGGGGAGGGGGATGGAAAACATTCGAGTGTGGGCGTTGATAATGGGAAAACGATAGAGGGGTGATTGGCGAGATGAGGGTGGCTTTTTCTCTCGTGCGAGTGTTTCGAATTCACCGGGGACGCGAATGAGAGCGAGATAGACCGTTACAGAGAGAAAGCCTCCTGTCGTTTCGAATTCTCTGTACGCACAATCTCGAAAATACATCGAGATTCGGGGGTGGGGGGAGGGTAGTTCTCCAGTGAGAAAACACGAACGCCCCAAGTAAGAATTCTGCCAGGGCTTAGACTAGGTCCCGATTATTTTTCCCTCACTTTACAAAGGCCCTAACAGGGCACCTGACTAGGTCCCTTGGTGGCCGGTCACACTTTGTCAGTGAGGACCTAAAGAGGCCTATAAATCAGGGCCCGGCTGGTTGCCTCAACAGAACCCTGCCAGAACCGAATCGAAGCCGTGAAGCAACCCTATTACTGCCCTATAATTACCAGCTTTATTAGTGGATACATATCAGTTTGTAAAAATCCTTGCGACAAGGATGTGCAAATAAAACTACCAAATAATAATAATAATAGTGGATACATATCAAGCGAGATGTTTTGCAATAATGAAAACAATTTTCTTCGGGTAAAGGGTTATTTATTACTATCCACCCGGCCCGTCTTCGCCCGGGTGTAATTTATAAGTAAAAATGGTGAAAAATGTAAAGTTAGTGCCTTTGTTTATAGAATTCCTCTATAATCAATGTTTGCATCTAAATTTTCGTTACACATCCATAGATTGATAATGAGTTAAATTATCGGTCAGCTTGCCGCTTTATAATGCCAGCGGGCGACGACTACGCGTGCGAGAAAGCGCTCGGCCATGCGCCGCCCATCGGCCGCTGGCGGAACTACATACTCGTCGCGCGGTGAGCACATACAACAACCAAACGGTGTTGTACGTAGATATATGTGCTATCATTCCTGCACGCATGAATATTATTTTTAAAAAAACTATTTTTATATTGTGAAATTTATTTTCCAAACATTCTAAATATTTATAGAATGCAAATTTTACTACAGATAATTTGAGAATTTTACTACAGATAATAATATTCATAATAGAATACAAATTATCTATAGTAAAATTTCTATTCTATAAACATTGAGAAAATTTGGAAAATAAATTTCACAATATAAAAAAAGTTTTTTTTAATAATATTCATGCGTGCAGGTAAAATTAACGCTTAAAAAGCTTAAATTAACTTTATATGTACATCACATCTATGGAAAATAAGTATAAAAACTAGACATTGGTGTAAATAACTTTGCAAATATTGTATGCTCTGTAATAACTACTGCCCTGATGAATCCCGATTAGGCCCTTTATCATTTACCTCGCTACGACCTTTTTTAAATAAATAAGGCAACCCTGTTATTTCCCTGTCGGGGCCTAGTCGGATTGTGTTGTGAAAATCCCTAGTAGGGAATCCATATTCAAACCCTTTTGGGCCCCGATCGTTTTCAGGGCTGCCCTACTAATTTCTTTCACGGGGCGTGTATTACCCGCGCATCTCAACGTCGAAAAAGCCAACTAACCAGAGAGAGAGAGAGAGAGAGAGAGAGAGAGAGAGAGAGAGAGGGAGAGAGAGAAAGAGCTTTGATTTATACCGACGTGGCACGCATGCTTTTTTTCTTATCACGATCACGCACCGCGCACGCCGCGTCACCCCACTACTATGCAACTGCGTGCGCGCGCCCGCAGGAGAAGGGGGGGGGGCGATCGCGTCTTATCGCAGTCGGACGATCGGTCACGTGCGTATTTTCCGCGAGCACGTCATCCCTACCGCATTGCGCGCGATGTAATAGAGCGAGCTATGTGATAGGGTGAGAGAGCGAGAGAGAGAGAGTGAGAGACTCATTCGTTCGGGACGAATTACTTTCTCATCTGATAATAGCAGACGTTTCGTATTACCCGAAGTAAACGAGAGTACGAAAGTCCCGATACGAATTTAAGGCGAGATTGAAGATGGGGTAGAAGATTAGGGGTTGGGGGGTTGTAAAAAGTTATCTTATTTTTTCCTTCTGTTTTCTTAAAATTGTACAAACAACCCTTGAGCGACGATATATATATAGGGGATGAAAATATTAAGGCAGCTTGACAGGGTCGTCGCCTCTTTCCGACCAAGTTCTCCATCACCACTGTGTTCTCGCATCGAGCGAACCCGCTAATTTTCCAACGAACCCCCCGTTAACCGTAACTCTCATTCACGTTCCTACCACCGTCCTGGCGCGTGTATTATCGCCTATGCACGTCGAACCGCCCTTGGCGAAGGGCGTAATATATCGAGAGGTCGAACACGGTAGACTCGACGACGGTGATGCAAGAATCTACGCCCCACCCCCCTGCGGTGCATACGACACACGCGAGGCGTTTCTCGAAGGGGGATGAAAAATAACAAAAAGAGAAAAAAGAACGTATCGAGATAGAGCTAATTCGAAACTCGCGCATTCAAAGTGCCCGGAGAAACGACTCGTTATGTAACCGTTTTCCATTGTCGTCGTGCAGACCGGAGCGTATAATTTCGCCAAACGGACAATTGAATTATTAACAACGAAGGGAGGGGGAGGAAAATTTGCACACGATCGAACGAGTGTACGCGTTCTATTGAGTTTTACACGTGCCTGACCACTCCTCGAAACTCGCTGAATAAAAGTAATATTTGCCATTGTATCGTTTCGAAACGCCCGCCGCCATTTGTCACGAACACGTTTTCCTCTATTTTTCTTGTTGTTGTTGTTCTTTTTTATTTATTTATTTTTCTACAATATGCACGAGAGATTGCTCGATTTTGTCTGAAATAGTTAATATCCAAGCACCCGTGACTGTTTACACGAATTCAGAAAAATGGAAAATGGACGACGATTTTCGCGAAATTGCAACATGGGGTAGGGGGATGTTTGTTGCAGCGAGGCGACTCTCGTCAATTCCCGTGGGATCGGAACGCGATCGTAACGATACGCAGAACGTTTCCTCTACCCCTCCCCCACAGTTTCAAATTGGATAGCGAGAGAGCCATCCAAGGGGATAGCCGCGCGAAAAGCTTCTCGGTCCTCCCGCCACCACCCCTTCGGCTCTCTCGCGCCGAAGTCCGGCGGAAGGAGGAACCGAGGGCGATAGCCATGAATATTTCTTCGATATTTCCGATTCTCTCTCTCTCTCTCTCTCCCTCCCACCCCAGGCGAGCTCAGAGATACGGGGAAAAGTCGTATTCACGTCGTATATGACTTGGAATCGCGCGAGAAATCGAAATGGGAGGGAGAGGCAAGGGGTGAAAAATCGACGAGAAATCTACCGATTTGGTGGCAGCGATCGCAAATCATATTTACCATGTTTCCGCGTATACCTAGTTGAGAGAAGCTTGCGAGAGAAAATCTCTAGGTGGTTACGATATCGCGATAAATCACTGGATGAAACCTCGGATCTCGAAATTATGTCATTATCGTACGAAGCTATCGAGATTCCTCGATATATATGTGTAGGTACCTATATAAATGGATATAGGCGAATAAATGGATAGAGGGATGAAAAGTTTTTCCTCGAAGATGATCGAGAGAGTGGAAGCGGATTTTCGTTGCGGGCCAGATATTTCGAAGGGGTAGTGCATAAGGTATAAGGGGTAGTGCGAAGGCATAAATTTAGGCGGTATGGCACGAAGGAGAGAAATTTTCGCTTCTCGGTAAACTAGGGCTTGTCATTTTTCCTGATTGCCAACGAAATCGAGGAACCAGAAAATTCTAGATTAACATATATATACAGTTGTATTTTTTTTTATAATAATACATATATGTGTATAAAATAGAGTTATACACTTGTGCAAGGCACTCGAGGCGCAAAGAGCGAGCCACACCATATGAGAAGAGAGGGAGAGGGAAGAGAGGATTCGGTACTCTCGGGCAAACCGAGAGATAGAATTCGAGATCAAAGGTCTCTCCCTCTCTCTCTCTGGCTGCTCGCCACCCCGACGCTCTTCTCGGGTACGCTATGTCGAGCCTCGGTCTCTCTAATTCGTTCGCTAATTAAGTGGTCGGGATGCAGAGACCCGGTTCTCTCTCTCTCTCTCTCCCTCTCTCTCTCTTGGCTCTGGTAAACCATGCCGGAAGTATTTCGAACCTGTGGAAGAGCGACTAATTTCCGGGCCAGTGAACATAGGCCCTGGGGTGCGACAGAAAGTATAATTTAAAGAAAAAACGAGAAAAGAAATACATCTAAAAAAAAATGAAAAATACAGGAACGAATTAGTGAATGATAAAAATCTTCGCCCAGGACTTTCGTATATTGTCGAAATTTCCCCCGTTCGCGTAATTCATCCCCTATATCCAACGCGTGCCAATTAACGAAAGAATATTTCAAACGAACATTGCCGGTTGAAAAAAAAGAAGAAAGAATGAAAAAGAAACGAGGTCGGCTAGAGGTCGATGATATTTTTCTCATTCTCGATGGAAGTCGTATCCGGGAGGATGATTGCGAGCCTGGGACACGATGAACATCGCGCACGCATCGATCGGGAAAGGGATCATCGTGCGTCGTGGGACGGGGGTTGGGCTTTACCCTCCCTTATTCCAGGCAATTTCAGACATGTCGCGGCCTGTGTACTCGGAGTAAGGTAAATGCGGAGGCAACGACCCGACTGTTTGGTCCCCGGTACTGTCTCTCGAATACATCGTGGAAAGCACGAGAGAGAAATCTAGATAGAGATAGAGAGACAGAGAGAGCGAGAGCGAGAGAGCGAGAGCGAGAGAGAGAGAGGGCAAATAGAGAGGCAACGCATCAAACGACATACGACATGTTACTCGTGCGCGACTCTGTGTGTTGGGAACATTGTTCACGTTCGATCGAAGACATACGAAGAGAAAGAGACAGAGAGCGAGAGAGAGAGAGAGAGAGAGAGAACATCGAGTGAACGTCGAGAAGAAAAATTTGTACCGCATTGTGTGTGCCAGGCAGGCACGAGGGTTGAAGTGGGAAGAGGGGGATGAAGGGGTCGTACAACCTGAATCAATATCTCGTGCCGATTGTCAAATTGTCACAGCGATCTCATAATCCGTGCACGTCTCCTTCGCTTCGAAAATACTCTTCTCCTTCCTTACCCTTATACCTCATCCGTGGTCTGATTGTCGAGAATTCGTTACTCGGTAACCAGACGCGAAACAGATACTAATGTAAGAGAGACCTCGAGTCAATCGAGACGCATCAACTGTGGAATTCTTGAATAGACGCGTATATTTGTTCGATTGGCCCAAAAAAGTGATCGCACTGTCGAATACGTAAACTCGATTGTTAATCGTGTTTTAAATAACAAAAAACACTTTTTTTTAACGCGGGAATATTCAAAACTCACTCGGTCGCTGGTGGTTCTTCCGATCTGGATTCTTAGAGTTCGAATCATCGTCGCGAGTATAATCAAGACAATTCTTACCTGAAACAGACGAAGAAAAAAATGTCGTAATTATAAAAATGAATGAAAACAAAGAAATATTTTTTATTTCAAATTCATATTATTCTACGGAAAAAGATCAGTAACTTTTGTAGAAAACATTTATTATTTTTTAACGATTCTAATTTTTTAAAATAAGAAACGTAAACAGCAGACAAATAGTCGACGAAGAAATTGAAAAATTCCTGGTAGCGCAAGGGGTTAACGCGAAATTGAGGATTTTGGTATCGTAGAAAGGTAATAGAGCCGAAGGGTGGTCCGCAAGTTGCTTGAGAATGGACACAATGAAACAGGCTTCGGGCTCGTTACGTCTTCCATGTTCGCTGTACGAACAACCAAGTCTCGTATTCCCAAGCTGATCTGGACCTGCTACTGTCGCAGGCGACCGAGATTCGAGCTCTATACCGTCCAATATATACATATATATAAGCCGCAGTGTTAATTCAACCAAACACGCAGGCCTCTCCCGTTTGTGTTTGGCACACACCAGCGAGACCCGCCAATTATTCGGACATGGAGGCCACGGTACTGGACGCGTCACATAGAGACGACCGAACTCCGGTGCAACGGTGACAACAAGCGAGAGAGATAAAGAGAGAGGGTGAGAGGGTTGGTGAATTGGAGGGGGAGTGAGACCGAAATCTCTGCAGTGTGTGCATGTGCGAATAAACACAGTGGCTAGTAGGACTGTGAGAGGAAACCGGAGCAATAACATGTGCGTCCACGACCTCGGGCAACCCTTGCGATTTTGGAAATGAGCCGGGGTACGGGGTGAGAAGGGGGAGGGGGGGGGGGCGAAGGGTCATACATAGACGTTTCTCGTTCCCGGGTGTGGATACCGGAGAGAATTTAGATTTCGAAGCGACGATAGCGCGCGATGGTGGAAATTTCGGGGTAAGACCCTGTGGAGATAACGAAACACCGCACACATTCTCCCCTTGGCCCACGAGGATTAATCCCGTATAACGGCTTGGTTATGGGACCTGACCCCGTGGGCTTCTCCAAGGATTTATCCGATAACGTCTCTCTCGCTCTCTCCTCTCGATATTTCTTCATTTCGAGTCGCTTCGGCCACGTCGTTACAACATTTTACCGCCTCGCCTACGAAACTCGGCTAAATAGCGCGATAAGAGATACACCCTCGTTTTTTCCTTCGCGTTAGTCCGATAAACGAACGAAAATTTGGCAAAAAATGTTACGCGGTTGATGAAAAAAAAAAAAAAATCACGAAAAATGTCGGTTGAAACAAAAATCCAATCGTTAATCGTAATTGGAATATTTTCATACCACCCTCGATTAACAGAGTAAAGGGACGTCGAGGGTCGCCATTGCGACGAGAGGCACGGAAGATTCTCGCCTTAATTAATTCGACCCAAGATATGCGAGCCGTAAAAGGCGACAGTGTTCGTCCTCGTGGCGACATGGTCAGGAAGTTATGGGAGGGGGGAGGGGGAGGTCTCAGTGGAAAGTGCAAATTCCTGAAGATAGAAAGACCTCTCGACGAGCCCCCCCCCCCCACCTCGCCACTCCGAAAACTTACCCGTTCTCGCTCGAGCGAGCACCTGGCGCGCAGGTCGAAGAACGAACAAGCGAGAGGTGGTAATGCGCGCCAAAAGGCTCGCGAGGCTTTCCGTACTCACCCTCGCTTCAACCCTCCCATTCTCCAACCCCCCGAGTCTCACATATCGGAAAAGCGGTAAACCCAACCCCCTCGTGCGGAATTCACTGATTTTTCGTGCGAATAAACCTGAACGAGAGCGGGGAAGCCAGTGCTCACGCGAGAGAGCTTTTTTTCTTTTTCGCGAAGAAAAAAGAAAACGAAGAAAAAAAAGCATATTTTCGTCACATCGTATCGCCTAAGTCAGGATTTAAGGGAAGAAAATCCGCGAGCGTTCACCAAATGCAACCTCTCCCCCCCCCCCCCGTCTCACTTCCACCGTTACTTTCGCGAAGCGAGATGCACGATCGGGGCGTGAAGCAAAAATATCGTGAAACGATAGTATGCCTCGGGGGTGCAAGGGGGTTGATACGAGGTATCGCGAAAGAAGAGCCAAGCGAACAACCCCTCGCAAGGAGAGAGAAGCGAATGCTCGTGACACGCGGGAATACCAACGATGCACTTTTCTCTTCTAGCCGGAGAGAGCCAGTGAGAGCGTCGTAACTGCGAGCGGGGGAGGGGGGAGTTTGAATGCGAAAAAGAACAGCGAGGACGCAGCAAAGCGGTTGGAGGATAAGGGTAATGCCGTTTCTTACGGCAAAACCCGAGACCGCTCATGAATGCATTACCGCTTTACCTTTTTACCCCCCACCCCCTTACAGCCACCCATTCTCCTTCCACTACCCCGAAACAGTTCTCGTTTGTTTCGGTTTACAGGGGCGTCAAAATCCACCGGATCGAGCCGCGAGAAGCCTGCCACTTTAACACCCCCTCCCCCTCCCCCCCCCCCCCTCTTCGTAACTCGTCCTCATCCACCCAATAGACACACGTTTAAAACGAGAACGAAGCACCTGAGCAGCCATACACCCGTATGTTTATGCTCATACGTGTCTGTACGTAAATATAGATAAGTTGCATTCGTGGGAACGATGCGAGTTCAGCGATGCGGAAAACATTTTCGCCGAAAATACATTTTGGGGCAATTTGAACATTAATAAAAATAAGGATAAGAAAACGAGGTAAGGAAAGCAGGACGTAAATTGTTTTTGTATGTTTTATAAAGGGGGATGAAAAGCTCGCGCGAGATCGTTGATTTTTCTTATTTTTTGGTTGAATTATTATTTTTTTCTTTGGTTTTCATCATTTTTATTATTATTATTATTATTATCGAGCTTCGCGGCAAAGCTCATTTTTAAGGGCTCTCTTTGCGGTTGTGCGGTTTTTAAACGGCTGTGCGTTCAACTTTTTGTTGGTAGCAAAAATTATGCCGGAGGAAAAAAGAAGCCGGGAAAGGAACGTAAAGCGAGCTTTACGATCCTGAGAGAGAACGTGAGAGAGAAAGAGAGAAAGAGAGAGAGAGCCGGTGAGCCGGGGCTTGCGCACGTGGCTCGTAGCAACGTAAAAGATAGCAGCTACAAGCCTCGGGGGCAGTCGACGAAATATTTAATTTTCCGCACGAGGGAGCAACGTACGCTCGTTTTTATTGCGCGTACATCCCGAAACGTTTCGTCCGACGTCTAACGTCTTATTAATATTACTGTGTATAGACGCGTATCCTGTGTGCGAGCATAGGTAACCTTTAACGTCTCGCGTGCGTGATATCGACATCTCGCGTCGAATGCCTCTCGATTCGTTTTTTTTCTCTCTTTTCTTTTTCATCTCGCGCTCTCGGCACGAAAGCCGCCTCGTAACTTTCTTCCCGAGCGAAGCTCTATCGTCCGAGATTTTGATACCGCGATCGTAAAGAAAGAAAAAGAACGAAGGAAAAAGAAAACGCAGAAGATAAAATGAAAATGCACGCTTGAATTTTTTTTTATCGATTGTTTCTTTTTATTATTTATTTTTTAATTTTTTTATACGATTATGCTCGCATTTCGCCCAATGTCGTGACGAACCGTTGTAACGTTGTCGTAAAATCGAGTGGGCGAGACTCGTTGCGTGTGTCATAGGAGAGAGAAAAAAAAAACAAAAAAATTTTAATACGCGCGAGACGACCCACGGGCTCTGATTCAAGACGCGCGTACGATGGGCGAGGGCGTTATTAAAATTTATCTTAATGCCCCGACCGAGGGTCCAGTGGGCGACCTTAAAAAGACCTCGACATTCGTGCGCGATCAAACGATTAAAATATAAAGAGAAACGAATAATAGAGAATTGTAAAGAAACAAATTTTTTTTTTACTATTTATAATTTTGTATAAATTATTTTCTATTTTTATGTTATAAATACAATTGACAAAATATCACGAGTATGGACGATTCGATTAATAGACATTGATGCAATTCCCCGATTAATTAAGCGTTTCGAGAACGCATCCGACGTTCTCTCGCGATCGTCGGTGCTCGTAATATTCACGGAGTTAAAAAATGAACGCAGAAAGAGAGCGAGGGTAGTCGTGGCTCGTCGTAAAATTGAATAATTTCTTCCTGACTGGGCGAGAGAGTATTATCGCATCACGACTAATGCTGCAAAATTGCGCGACGTGCCGATAAAATCTGCGTTTTATTTATTTTTTTGTGTGTTTTTTCTCAACCCCCGAAGTAATTCTCCTTTTTTTATATCTCTCCGTTACAACCGCGCGGTCAATTTATTTCAGGCTCGCACCTTCGATATTCCATGATAAATATTGTCCCTGCTTTAAAGCAATTTTGCAACCGAGCGACGTTAGTGTTTACTTTTTTTTCCAATTTTTTTTTGGTTTCATCCCCCTCTCCGTTTCACCCCGATAATGTACCAAGTGTAACGAAACGAGGGGGGGGGGGGGGGGGGGAGAGAGGGCCAGGTGCGGTGGCCGTTCATTAAACGTGTCCTGCAGATAAATATCGAAGCCTTTGGCAAAGAGGACAGCGGGTACCCCCTCTCGCACTGGGTTATCGTTACTGGCCCTCGAGCCATGGGCCAATTTACCGAACAGCCTCGCGTCGTTAAACAGTTTTAAGCTCGATAGATGGTTTCGTGTTTCGAACTAGCGATCTCTTTCCATCCTGCAGATTCTCTCGAGAAAGGGTGAGTAAGGGTGAGTAAGGGTGAGACGAAGAGAGAAAGTCAATAATAATTACACGAAACAAGATATTTTTACAATAGAAAAAATATTAAGAAAATAAGGGAAAGGGTTGTTTTTGTTGTTTTTTAAATTTGTTTTCCTCGTGGCAAACTCCTCGGCTACGATTTCATCGATCGATCGCGAAGACAGAAAAACTTTTTCAATTCATCTACGAATCTCCCTCGTCGAGAATTTTTTCTCCCCCTTTATCGCGAATGAGAAAACGTTTTTCGACCGGCCATTACGGAAATTGCGCAAAAGTACGAAAAAGGGCAGAAGCTCGTCAGAGCTTCAACGTAGAAATAAATAGTGGAATAAGGGTGTCCTCCCCCATTCCTCTTTCTTTTTCTCCACTTGTTTCTTTTATCTAAATTACACCCAAAACTTGTTAAGCGTAAAAGTCACGAAAAACATCTTTCGCATCGATGCACGTACGAGCCACAACCCCTAACCCCCTTCGCGCTTTGTCATCCCGCGAGATAAAAATCTGCTGTTATCTCGTCGTACCGACGAGAGCCGGAAGCGTTTACTCGCTACCGAAGGAACCTCGAACAGCCTGGCAAGTCGTAAAACGTTTGTAATCGATCCTCGTCGATCTATTGTTCTCGATCCTATTTTAAAAAGAAAGAGAGAGCGAGAGAATATCCACATTACAAGTCCGAGCTAATGATAGCCGTACGAAGCTTCGTTGGATTTATCGAAGGGAGTGTCCATCGTATCGTAATACGAGCCACGACAGAGATAATTGGCACGATAACGTACCAGCGAATTATAACGGAAATTTTCTACTCTCGTACGTGTGCGACCACAGATGAGTCGGGGAAAGGTGGATGACGCATACATAAACCTCTAAGAGAGAAAGAGTAAATCATGAAATCGATAAGTTCGCAATGATCTCAACGTGAACCAGTGAGTTAGGATCGATGGAAACCAAAAAAAAAATCACGAAAAATAAGAAAACAAAAGCCGTTCTCTCTGGAAATCGATTTCGAAAGATATCGACTCGATATCCCCCGATGGATCGATTTATTTATTATCTCGTACGAATCTATAGGCCGAATGGCCGAGTTTCGATTTACGTATATTTATATCGGGTATATAGGATGAGAGATACATCGGTGACGTTGCAAGGCAACTGCAGCCTGCGGGGGTGAAACGGACGAGCGAGATAAATTGGCGATTCGAATCGGCGCCCTGGCTAACTCGATGCCGTTCATACACATACACACACGCACACACACATTTATATATATGTGTGAAAATACAGTAATATAGAAGTATGAAGGGTAGAGTATGTCAGCCGTGCACGGGACGATAACGAAGCGGGGAAAATATCGAGAGAGCGAATAAATGACGTGCGTACGTATTCAGGGTGGACGCTCGAGCGTGAAACGATATAATAGAGAGAAAGAGGAGGAGCGAGTGAGGAGGGTGAGGAGAGTGAGAGGAGGGTAAAGCGGATTGGCACGGAGACACGAAGAACCTCACCGCATCACCGTCTGCTCGCTGCTACCTTTGTTTAGAGCGAACCATTTTTACTTTCCAACGGTAAAAGCCCGCGCTATTTCAAATGCGCGAGCGCGCACGCGCCGAGTGAATAATGGTGCGCGATATAAACTCCCGGGTATACGGGATAATTTTTACGACAACTCGTGACGAGCGTCGTAACGAACAATGTTCGTTCTCTCGATGAACGTGTATCGCCCCGACTTGCGGACAGGGGGAGAGAGTATCGAAGGAAAAACTCGACTCGTTCGTTTAGCTCGAGTTCTCGTCAACCTCTCGTTTTGTTTTTAATTTATTTTCTTTCTTTTGTAACTGATTTAGAGCGAATGACAAATTTACTGAGAAATCGTTACGAGATATTTGTCGAATGAGAATTGAAAGAATTGTTGTTGAGAGGTGAGATTTTTGTGCGATTTTACGACGAGGCTACTTCACCGTTCGTCTTCTTTTAATCGCGTTAACGTCGAGGTGACAACGAGCTCCCGAGATTTTCGAGGAGAAGACGGGAAACAGACCGCGATGGCAAACGAAGAGACAACGAAAAATCGCACGCACGCCTCTCGACTCGACGACGAACTTCATCCTCGGCGAACGAGTCAAAATGTAATATCGCGCTCCATCAGTCTTCAGCGCGTCGTCGACGTTATCATCGCCAGGCTCGGCTTAATGGAACGACGATGTCGCTTTTCGGATTTTTGTTTCTCTTCTCGGTTTATTTTTTCTTGAGAATTTATCGTAGCGAGAAAGGGAATGAAAGAAAGAAGAATATTCTTGAATAAAAATGTAAAATGTTTGGATTTTTGATAATTTTAGGTAAATTTTATAATTGTGATGATTTTGAAAAAGTTGTCGAGAGTTGGATGGAGATCGATGATCGGGATAATCGATTCGATCGAGACAATGACCTTTTCACCGTGCAAATGCTTGTGATTCACGTTAGCCGCGGTCAACGAAGCGCGCATCGATCACAGTCGCTCGTCTGCGCAGATCGAATTAGTCATGCTCGATGAACCGGCCGATTACGGCAACGATCGAGCCATGTAATATCGAGAACGACGTCTTGGGTCGTGGCAAAAAAAGGATTTAGCTTCGAGAAATCAAAGAAGAAAAAGATAAACGCGATGACTCAACCGGTGAAGTAATTTTATGCGAAGTTGAACGAGACACCTGGTACGAGTATAAGAAGAATATACCGGGGGTAACGTATGAAACGACCCGTGAAAGAAATTAGTAGGGCAGCCCTGAAAAAGATCGGGGCCCGAGAGGGTTTGAATATGGATTCCCTACTAGGGATTTCCACAACACAAGCCGACTAGGCCCCGACAGGGAAATAACAGGGTTGGATTATTTATTCAAAAAAGGTCGTAGCGAGGTAAGTAATAAAGGGCCCGACGGGTTTCATCAGGGCAGTAGTTATTACAGAGCATACAATATTTGCAAAGTTATTTACACCAATGTCTAGTTTTTATACTTATTTTCCATAGATGTGATGTACATATAAAGTTAATTTAAGCTTTTTAAGCGTTAACTTTACCTGCACGCATGAATATTATTTTAAAAAAACTATTTTTATATTGTGAAATTTATTTTCCAAATATTCTCAATGTTTATAGAATAGAAATTTTACTATAGATAATTTGTATTCTATTATGAATATTATTATCTGTAGTAAAATTCTCAAATTATCTGTAGTAAAATTTGCATTCTATAAATATTTAGAATGTTTGGAAAATAAATTTCGCAATATAAAAATAGTTTTTTAAAAAATAATATTCATGCGTGTAGGAATGACAGCACATATACCTACGTACAACACCGTTTGGTTGTTGTATGTGCTCACCGCGCGAC
This sequence comes from Netelia inedita, assembly GCA_964017225.1. Lineage (NCBI taxonomy): Eukaryota > Metazoa > Arthropoda > Insecta > Hymenoptera > Ichneumonidae > Netelia > Netelia inedita. Next base: position 39,365,278 of record OZ024923.1, read on the forward strand.
GAGTATGTAGTTCCGCGAGCGGCCGACGGGCAGCGCATGGCCGAGCGCTTTCTCGCCGGCGTAGTCATCGCCCGCTGGCATTATAAGGCGGCAAGCTGACCGATAATTTAACTCATTATCAATCTATGGATGTGTAACGAAAATTTAGATGCAAACATTGATTATAGAGGAATTCTATAAACAAAGGCACTAACTTTACATTTTTCACCATTTTTACTTATAAATTACACCCGGGCGAAGCCGGGCCGGGTGGATAGTAATAAATAACCCTTTACCCGAAGAAAATTGTTTTCATTATTGCAAAACTCCTCGCTTGATATGTATCCACTATTATTATTATTATTTGGTAGTTTTATTTGCACATCCTTGTCGCAAGGATTTTTACAAACTGATACCCAAGTAAGAATTCTGCCAGGGCTTAGACTAGGTCCCGATTATTTTTCCCTCACTTTACAAAGGCCCTAACAGGGCACCTGACTAGGTCCCTTGGTGGCCGGTCACACTTTGCAGATGAGGGCCTAAAGAGGCCTATGAATCAGGGCCCGGCTGTGTTGCCTCAACTGCCCTGATTCATAGGCCTCTTTAGGCCCTCATCTGCAAAGTGTGACCGGCCCGTAAGGGACCTGGTAGGGTGCCCTGTGAGGGCCTTTGTAGAGCGAGGGAAAAATAATCGGGGCCCGGTCTAAGCCCTGGCTGAATTCTTACACGGGGATAAGAGACAAATAAAAAAATTATATTTTTCGTATTAACTTAGCGAAAATGTTACGACGACGACGACGGCGAGAAGTTGAATTTTACGACGACATTCGCTTTAAGGTTCGGCGCTCCAGTGACCGACTTTACCTCGCGAAACGTAAACGAGAGGATTGGGAGCGAGAGACAGCAGCGCCGCCACGCGGGCGCACGCTTAGGCGAGAACCTATCGGAGAACCTCCGAAGTAGAGTCCTTGGCGTACGACTCGAACTCTTTTCCGCGAACTCGTTATTTCACTCGCGGTACTCGAGATACGCGACTACTAAATGCGAAACAATCGACTCGAACGTTATTCGTCCGTCGTCGTAACGACGCACGGACGCGAACGAGCGCTGTAAACGCGTCGATCGATAAACGCCTAACCTCACTTTCGCGCTCGACGCGTCCTCGACCTGTCGCGCGCTCGTACGCAGTCCCGACGCGTTTCGTTTCTTTCTAACGAGCGCACTCGGCTCGTTTCTTCGTTAAATAATCTTGCTACGAACGACATCTCGTACGCTCCGTCGACTTTTCAGCGCATTTTTAAAAGTGGTTACGGCGGCTGCCGCGCGGCGGCACCACTTGCAAGGGGCACGAATAGATATATAAATGTGTATATTTATATTTATTACATTTATATATTAAATGAATAAATAAATAAATAAATAAATAAATAAATATTGATAAATTTATTCGTAAATATATAAATATTTATACTCATATATATCTAACAGATAAATACTCGCTTACGAGTAGCGAGTCTTCTTCCACCCACGTGAAGAAAGTGAGTGCTCCAAGCAGCTCGCATTTATTCCACATTCGCCAAGCGTCCATAGTGCAATTTATTTATGACGCTCGGAAGATCCAACATCTCGTTCCATCGTTTCATCAATTTCGATCTCCTCGGTATGCACGGAATACATCTTTACCGAGAGTGAAAAGGAAAAAAGGGCGAGTCGGCCACCCTGTAGCAATCGGGATCGGTTGCTACCACAGCCCACGATGTACCTCATCTTCCATTGTTCACCACGGTAGAAGGTTAAATTTGTCAAGATATTTATTTCCATCCTAACGCTTCTACAAAATCGATGCCACGGATCGCGTATTTAAATGTCAAATGTATTCTCGATACCGCGCCTTACGTAGAAAATATCAAGTGACGTATCGTCTCGAAATAAAGTAACAAAAAAAACCAAAAAAAGAACAGAAAATATCTCGCGAACCCGATTTATTCCATATCCGCAAAGTAGAAAGATAAACGATTCCCCCCCTTGACAAATATCCTATACATAAATAAACACATCTATCCACGTGGATTCATCGAGGGTGTAATCGCCGTAGGAGAGGGAAGAAGGGTATAGGGAAGATTCGTTCCAACGACGTCGAATCGATCCGTTTTTCATTGTCTCTCGATTCCAGCAAAGTCCCTTCTGGCACCCACGATGGTGGAGAGAAAGAATACGATACCAAGAGAGAGCGAGAAAACAGGTGAATCGGAAAAGAAGAGAGGCCGAGGATAAAAAAAGAAAAAAGAATACCTATATAAAGAAGGACCGAAAGAAGGGGTTGGATATGGTGCACGTTACAACGGTGATTGTCCCCGCGGCGTCTCTTTCGCCTCGCTTCCTCTTGCATCGAGTGATCGAGTAAACTGTCTCTTCTACCCCCTTTTTTCACCTATATACGTGTAACCATCGTGAATGGAGGAAGAGTATAGGGTTGCACAGGTGCATGTTGGAAAATACGCGTGGACGGTACGATCTCGAGCCCATCTGGTGTTTTCTCTCTCTCCCTCGCTCACTCTAGGGTGAATCTCGTAGCTCCGGTAGAGAAACCAAGCCGGACAGGAAGTGGTGGAAGATCTTCTCTCGCTCGTCTCTCTTGGATCGACCAGTCGAAAGAGAGGGTTGAGCGTGTGTGTTGGTGTGTGTTCTGAAACTGCGTCAGTCCCGTTTCTCTCTCGATACGCGCGAGAAGAGAGAGAGTGTGAGCGAAGGAGGAGGAAGAGGACGTCGAAAGACCCCAGAACCTCGTGCCATTGAGAGAACGAGATAGAGAGAGAGAGAGAAGGATGAGACAGCCCAAGAAGCAGCGCAGCAGCCTTTGAACGGTGTTACCTCGAGACAAAGCCATCGTCTTGGCATTGTCCGGACCAAACGAAGCAAATCAACCGCCAACGGTTCTCTCGGCTTCTACGCTTCTCTCGCTCTCTCTCTCTCTCTCTCATTCTCTCTTCCTTCTTCACTATCTACTATACTGTATATACATAGCTTCGTGTCTTATGGTCCTCGGGTCTCGTATCTACCCCTCGGTGGCTTTCCACCGTCTTTACCATCGACGACAGCCAAGGTATGGCCTCCTTCGTGGCTATAGACGAGCGCACACGCGGTATAATGCTACGGAGTTCCAGGTCGCTCCCCTTTTCCTCTTACGAGTAAGGAACCTCGAGCGATGTGTAACGTCACTACTAAGACTATATCTCGTCCCGATCGTAGCCAGGAGAACACACACACAGAGAGAGAGAGAGAGAGATAGAGGGAGAGAAACTTGGTTTTATCGAACGTTCATCAAACCGCGATCGATCGTTCGATCTTCCACTACCGATAATTCCCTCTCGTTCCTTCCAACCGGTGCTTGGCCCTAACCGTCATTAAATACCCCTCCATTCATTATACTCCTCTCATCTCGTGATTAAACCCATCGAGAGCGAGAGAGAGAGAGAAGCTCGTTAAATTATATAGAGTGTATTTAACCAACCCTCTTTCTTTTTCTCTCGGTCGAAGCATTAGACTGATTGAGAATATTTACCGCCCGAATCTCGGAATTATCGTACACGAGAAAATTTCATACGCTTATCACTCTCGCGAGTTCCGAATACGCCTCTACGTGTTATTTTGTTTACGAGTACGCGACCGTTTGCGTCCCCGTCGACGATGCATGACGCTGGTTCATAGCCGAGCAATTGATGTGTACTCTCGACGCTGGATGCAAGCATACTTTAGCATAAATGCCCGTGCTACCTAACCCTACTAACTATATACACACATATATACACAGACATGTATCTAGATATATAGATGTACAGATATAGGTCGGTATAATCGTGAGCTACTGATCGCGCCCTCCGACTGTACATTGTGTACCAACAGGTCAATGTTCGTGTCTGCACGACGTATACACGACATTATACACACGCACACACAAATATCTCTCGCGTTATGCTACATAACGCGGATATATAACATGAGCAACGTTTCATGACACTATTGTGCCCTATATATCGCTGTATACGTCCTACGTGCGTACGGCTATATATACCCAGTGTCGAACAATTACGAAGACGCGGAAAATATCCAGATAACTGACGTCGATACGAGCAAAGCAGTTTTTTTAGAATCGTTCTGGGATGAAAATTGGCCGAGATATTAATTCTCAAAGTTTGAAAATTTGAAACATAACCTAACAAATGCGATCGAACGCGCTATTCATGAATATCGAGGTCGCGGGTTCGAGTCCCACTCGGGACATTTTTTTTTTGTCGATCGTGACGAAATCGACGCGAAGGGAGAAAATAATTTGTTCAAAAGTTCTAAACTTTGCAAATTCATACGTCGGCCAATTAAAAAAACAGCATTTTGCTTGCTACCGTCGCCTGGATATTCTCTATCTTCGTAGTTGCCTGACACCCGGTAAATACGTAGTAAAATAGTGAAGGGTATTTCGGGTATAATTATCCGGTGATCTGTGACCGAGCCCCTCTCAAAATCCATGTTTCTGTCCTCTCTCGACTACCAACCCCCCGCCCTCACTAACGAGAGGCTCGAATACTTTGCGCACTGCCCCACCCTTACACATGCCCGCTCTTGTATACATTTGAACTCGCGCCCTCGCTGAAATACACAGACGTGTAAACAGGCGCTTGATAAATGCGAAAATAGAAATGCATCATGCACGATCCTTTTGCAAACGGGCAGTGTGTCACCTTCGCTCTGTCTGTCTGCCTCTCTCTCCCTCCTCGGACATGTTACATTCATGCAGGTGCACGCGCATGTTTTATTCCATATCGGAAGGCTAGAGGTAGATAGAGAGAGAGAGAGAGAGAGAATGCGCATATAGAACGAGGAGAAAAACGTGGTGTGTAACGTCAATGTGGACGCGCGATGAATTCCGTCGTGGGTATCGGGCGAGGGTGTGTGACCCGGTGTGAAAGGGAGTCGTAGTAGATTCGTAACGGTAGAATCGGTACGTGACGAAGGGACGAGTTGAATACGAGGAGACACGACGTGGACCAAGAGAGAGAGAGAGAGAGAGAGAGAGAGAGAGAGAGAGAGAGAGAGAGAGAGAGAGAGGGTGAGAGTGAGCGAGATAAACGTAGAAACGTTCGCACACCCCCAAGATGCATCTCGTGTTTAGTTATTTCATCGAGAGGTATTTTCCTCCTCGGTACGGATGTTACGGACGGAGGAGGTCGAAGGCTGTCTCGACTCGAGGTAACGGGGTCAGCGAGCGGTGAGTTACACGTAACCCGGGAGTAAATCTCTTTAGATCCGGTTTGACCCCGGAGAAAAGAGGAACCAACCCCCAGAAGCCTCTCCCCCCACCTCCTCATCCCTTTCACCTCTTGTTGATAGTCAAGACAGAAACAATCTCTCTCATACGCGATATCACAAATTCAACCAGTTTTCGAGTTGCTCGCCGAGTTGTTCGACCTGAGATCCGCCCGAACGAGAGAGTCAACGAGTTTTTGGTCGAAGGTATATTTCCATTTGGCTCGAGGGAGAGAATCGCGACTACGGTCGCGACTTTAACTCGAAAATCAGGAGGCTGCGACTGAGTCACGAAGGTTACGAATGAGAGCAAGAGAGAGAGAGAGAGAGAGAGGGGTGAGAGGGTGGGGGTATAAAGCAGAGTTATAAGCAGAACGCGTTAGCCTCGACTTCGTCAGACTGCGACGTGCGAACGACTAAACTTTTCGCATTAACGGCTCCCGAGGCGGCAACGAAAGGCTTCAAAGTACCTATACCTATATGTATATATATATATATACATATATAGACACATATGTACATAGCGATGATACGGAGTACACGGATAAGTGGAAAACGTCACGTAAAGGATCTACGTGATTCCTAATACATTGTGTGCGATTCCTCGGGACTCCCTCCATTTTCAGGCGTGCATTTCCCTCACGTATCGCGGAAAATTTATCGTTCCAACGGAAAACTCGACTCGTTTGCCTCGAAGATCGAGCGAACAATTATTTTTTCACGATTCTGTTTATAGTAGATAATGATTACAGATAATCGATTGTTATGTATTTAAAATAATTTTCAATCAAATCAAATCAAATGAATTCACGTTATTTCGGTAAATATGAAAATAAAATTGAAAGACTTTTTTTTGTTTTTTTGTTAATTTGTCAATATTTCTGACGGACAATAGGATATTCTTGGCAAAGTAATGTCGTAATCCGGTTATAAAAGAGGGTGGGGGTTACAAAGTAGAACCATGTAGCGAAGCCAGTTGGTTAGATCGGTAGTCACGTTCGCGGTAACGAGGCCGGGGCAATGCACCCAAAGCCAGTTCGTTATTCGAACATAGCGATTTTAAGTACCGCACGATCTGATAGCAAAAGCTACTTATGCATAACTATATATATATATACATATATATATAGTTATGCTCAACAGCTTTGTATATATATAAAGATAGATAGATATATACGCGTCGTACATATACGTAATAAGCGCAGAGTCGTCAACGGTGGTGTACGGAGTCGTCGAGGTCGGATCGACGACCGGCCGCAACCGCACGGCTCTCTCTCTCTCTCTCTCTCTCTCTCTCTCTCTCTCTCTCTATAGCCTTCCACGACAGTTTCACTCTACTTTGGCCCTGCACACCTGTGTATCGGCCAACAAACGGAGAAAATACACGACTCGAGAGGGAGAGAGAGAGAGAGAGGGAGAAACTATATTCTTGCGTCTTTGTTTGACGACAGTAGTGAAACAGCATTTGTATATCAGCTACTCGATACGTCTGGTAAACAGTCGCTCTCAACCCAACCCAACCCCCCCCCCCCGGCCCGCCCCCACCCTCTTTCTAGCCACATCGCCCTTATCATTTATAGGCTGCAATATTGCACCGGTACGCCAAGCCCAACGAACAATGCGTCTCTAATTCCCGATACGAGAGGTTTTGCGGCTGCACAAACACATACACACACACTGACAGAGAGAGAAAGAGAGAAAGAGAGAGAGAGAGAGAGAGAGAGAGAGAGAGAGAGAGAGAGAGAGAGAGAGAGAGAGAGAGAGAGAGAGAGAGAGCGAAGAGAGGAGAGGGTTGCCGAGTTCGAAGCGATTGGAGTAGAGCAACGCCTTGTCGATGGGAAATCGTTCGGTCTCCGGCCTGGCCTACATTGATACGACGCGTCGGAGAACACCACCGGGTATATGCAGCAGCACTTTTGATAGGGAGGGCTTACGCTCTGCTTTACCGACCGAGAATACAGCTTTACCGGTGTGCATGTCGATTTCTCTTCCGATCCACCACCCCGTCCCCCGCACTGCCACTACTCTCTCTCACTGACTGCCATCGAGTTACTGCTGGCAACATTCAATATCGAGAGAGCAACGCGAGTTATCGCTGGATCAAGCTCTTTTCGTGGGATGGGGTGGGGGAGGGGCCTAGCCCCGTGCACTCACGTCAGCATCGGCCAAACTCCCGGTTCATAGGCCGCGTAGATCGCGCGCCCCCGCACCCCCGCCCCATCCCCACCCACTTCACCCCGCGAACGTTTAAAACGGTACGGCGGCTCTATAAAAGCCGACCTACGCACATAAACACGCACGCATACATAGTGTGCGAACGAAGCCGCGTGTTGGTTTCCCTGTCTTTGTCGGCAGACGCGTTGTTTTTTCTTCTTTACTTTGTTGTTTTTTGTACGATTTTTTTTTGTTCCTTTTTTTTCAATCATTCGTTTGGGTTTGTTTTTAGATCGTTCTCCAATTCGCAATAACGTTGAGTGGCCCCGCGGATCACTCTACGACCACGCCTGGACCATCCTCCCTGTGCTCGGATCACTCGCTTCTCACACCCGTGATTTTCAACAACCTGTTCCCTCCCCCTCGCCCCCTCCCTTCCGGCCACCCTGCTCAAACGTTACGATCCGTCGCAACGAGTCGGAAGGTAGCACGGTTCACGGGGATACCCGACGGAAATAGAGCTGCGCTGAGAATTCTGTTTTTTTTTGCTTTTGCTTTTTTTTGTCTTTGGTGTTGTTGTCGTTGTTTTGATTTTTTGGTTTTGCGAACGATCTTCCTTTTTTTTACGTTTCGCGATCGTTCGAGTACGGCTTTTCCTCGTGCCCACGCGGTTAACCAGTAGTGTATGTGCGTCGCGGAACAATATCCGGATTGGATATCACCCCACACCCCCGGGGGGGCGGGGGGGGGGGGGAGGCTTTGTGTCGATTCTTGGCCACCCGGTTCGAAATAAAGTGTCGAAGTATGATGACAAAGCAAAAATGTGTGTACGTAGATAGATATTTTATTTTCTATCATTGAATTATTTAATTTTTATTTAAAGACTATATATATTTGTACACGGAGAGAAAAAGTCTTAGAATTTTTGTTATGAAATTCTAGGAAAAATTACCATGCTGCCCTATAATCAAAACATCGTAAAAATTACCCTGCTACAGATGAAATTCTATGAAACCGCCGTCTTTGAAATTTTACCGGGGCAATATTAATTTTTCTGCTGCTTTACACTGAAGAGTCCTATAGATTCCAATAGAAATGTAAAGTGTAGAATGCTGCCTCCGAATTTTTATCGTGCTCTCTGGGTAAAAATTCTAACGCTTCGGACCAATTTTTCAAAGATTTCGCAGAATATCTCCTGCACATGTCGATTGCACACGCTTTATAGGACAAAAGCATGGTAATTTTTGTAGGACTTTTCTCTCCGTGTATATATTTATGTCGTCACGAAAGATTGAAATTTACGAGCCGAACTCACTCGCTACAAGTTTCCTTTTTTTTTTCTTTTCTACCGAGTATCTTATATTGTTATTTCCAAGCTTTTAAACTCATCGAGTAACCTCCCGCCTATGTATTTCTCATCTCGCGTAATCTATCCATCGTTGCTTAGTTCTCGCCGTCACGTTGAGAACTAACGTTACAACGAGACGGAGAGAGAGAGCGAGAGTGCTGTTACCGGAGAACGTGGGTGGTACAGTAGATATGGCAATATATATGTATATATATATGTAATGGTCGCAGACGTTGCAGGATTTCTATTCGTATGGGCTTCACGCTGCATTACACGTCGAGGTTATATAGGACGATAGAGAGAGAGAGAGAGAGAAAGGGAGAGGGAGTGAGAGAGAAAGAGAGAGCGAACCCTGTATCCCAGTTAGCCATACAGTATCTATATACGACTGTGGTGTGCAACTATACGTACATATATAACAAGTGGACATAGAGCGTCCGCCGTCCATCACATCGTTAATCCACGTTAATGCGCTTCCGTGCTTGGCTTGATGCGTTCTCTCTCTCTCTCTCTATCTCTATCTCTCCCTCTCTCTGTCTCGCCTTCGCTATCGCCTCTCCATAA
>OZ024923.1:39374823-39477657 GCA_964017225.1 Netelia inedita
CCCCCCCCCCAAGAAAAGTTTTCGCTAAGAGCGAACGATTAAACCTTTCCGTGCCTGTTTCGAATTCGTCACGGTCGATTACGAGCGTGTACGCATTACGGTAAATTTTCGCGTCCGCCGTAAGCGTAGACTCGATTACGCGTAAGCGCGTGACACGTTCGTGACTAATTTATCCTTGGGAAAAAAAAACTCACGTAAAAAAAGAATAGGTAGAAAAAAAGATAACATTTCAATAGCGTCTGGGATTTCTCGAGAGAAACCATCGCGAAGATTCTCAAAGAGGGAGGGAGAGAGAGGGAGAGAGACGAATCGCCCTCGAAACTTGCCGCTCGTCTCGAGAACTCGCGGCTTTTGACGTGACCCAATTATATTCAATCATCGCGCGAGGGTTGAAAGAAGGTCGAGGGGTTGAAGAGAAGTAGAAGAAGAAAAAAACGATTCCGGAGGGTGAGATGGCGGAATGGGGACGGGGGCTAAAAATTCGCGAAACGTTCGACGATGATTAAAGGGGATATACCGCAAGGGCATCGCGCCAAACTCGACTGGTAGACGAGCTGAAAAAGAAGTCCGACAAAAACATCCGGAGGAGAGGAGAAACGAAAGACTGCAGAGTGGAGAGAGAAAAAAAGTGAAGGGAAGAAAAAAAAACAATAGAGATTCGATGAAACGCTGAGTTTTAAGGCGAGTGAGAGGATCCCGGAAGTTGGTGCTTCGAAAAGAGCCAATTAAACGTCGGTGAGGAGAAGAGGCGAGAGACGAGAGTGAGTGAGATGAAGAGATGGTGGAGGGCGAGGAGGGTGTAGGGGGTGGGAGATGGATATCGGAGAGTGATGCGAGAGGAGAATTTCTTCGAGCCGGAGGCCGCTTTTCCGTTCGTTAAGACGAAATGAGCAAGTATCAAAGAGCGTAAAGGGCGGGCAAGGGGGCCAGGTGGGGTGAAGGAGAGAGCTCGAAACGAAGAGAGAAAAAAGTACGAAAAAAGGAGAGAGGAAAAGGAAGAAAAAGGGGGTGCAAAGGGAACGAGAGAAAGATCCATTGGGGCGAAAAAGGCATTCGAGTCACGGAGTCTCGTACCGTCCGCGAAAACATCCCTTAACGTCTCGTTGGGCCCTCGTCCCGCGTCCCTTCTTACGCACCCTTTTCGACCCAACGTACGGTTGTTTGTGTTCTTTTTTTCCCTCCTTTTCTTTCTTTTTTCTTCTTCTTCTTCTTCTTCTTTCTTTTCCGGATCACCGAAACTCTTTACGAGAAACGAAATAAAACAAGAAAAATGTGCTTTCTTAAGCACAGTCATCGACGTCACAGACGCGGTTTGTTTTCTATTCATATTTCATTCACCAATGTCGCGGGCTCGCAGTCAGAGAGGGGGAGAGAAATAGTTCTCTCTTTCTCTCCCCGAAAAACAGAATCGAAGAGAAACAAATTTCTCTCTTACACAAACACTTGTAACTCTACCCAACCCCCTCCCCACCGCCATTAATTTATTAGTCATATGTGGAGCACGAGAATAATGAGCAGCAACGGCAAAAGAGTCGAAACAGCTCTCTACGCGCATACCCGGAAAATCAGAAGAGAGGGGGCAGGGGAGGGGGGGGGGGGCGTTCTAGAACTCCCAGCTCGTTTCTACTCTCGATCGTAAAAGCTCTCGTCGAAAAAGCGTTAAAGAGGTATTCGTGCGCCCATGCGCCCTCTAGCGGTTTCTCACAAGCTCGACGCGAGAACGTAAAGAACGACTGCAGGATCGAAACACGACTACGTTAAAGGAAACATACTCGAGGAATATAAATATAAATTTAAAGAGGGGAGGGGGCGAGCGAGAGAGAGAGAGTGAGAGGGAGAGTGGTTGCATTCCTGCGTAACTTTCCGAAGGAAAAATAAAACAGAAAAAAAGGATAAACAGAACTCCGTATCCGATTTCGAAACGACCAAAGCGCGTTGAAACATTTGAAAAAAAAAAAGAAAAAAGAATGAAGGGTGAAAGAAAAATTGGAGCGATAAAGTGAAAGAAAAATTTGTGGGAGATGAGAAGGCAAAGGAAAAGTTGCGGATCAAACGGAGCGAGAATTACGAGCTTGGTTGAGAGTAAACATTTTTTTTTATTTCCTCTCTCTCCCTCACACACTGTTCTTTTCCCTGGAGAACCGAGAGGGTCATCAAGAGGGAAGGAGATGGTCGAGAAAAAAAAATATACACATGGTGACTCTCTCGTTGGACGAAAATTTTCTCTATACGTCAGGGAGGGGCGGTGATTTTTGTTTCGATCGTAAATGCAAAAGGTAATGGAAAATTGCTGAAGACGTAGACAATTTTATACGCCCATGTATAAATGGATTCGATGTAAAACTCTCGGGTACGTAACCTTCATGCTCGATTCAAGGTTGTACCGATTGCGTTAGGGTAACGGCACTCCCGTTCGCAATTTTCACAATGTGCGTGCGCGAGAGAAGAACCGAGGAAGGGAGAGAAAGAAGGAAAGAGAGAGAGAGAGAGAGAGAGATCACGCGAGAGAGTACCAAATGGCTCATAAACTCCGGGGCGTATCTCAACATGGGAATAAAATTGACGTGGGAGAAACGCAAGACTCTGGCCTATCGAGAAATTCAACCGAATGCGAGAGAGTGATGATGATGATAATTTATTTGTGTGAGAGGGAGGGAGGGAGAGAGATCTGAACGCGAAAAATCGAGAAGAAACGAGATAAAAAAAACAGCCTTAAAAGAATGAGGTAAAAAAATGGCAAAAAAATGAAGGGTTGTTGTTGTTGATATTTTTGTATTTTTGTTTTGTTTTGTCTTTTCAACTGAACATTCGCGTCACGGGCTACGCGAAAACTTTTATACCTCGCACTTAGGTAAATAACCTATGCGAAACGAGTAGCGAACAATGAGCAAGCTGCGTGAAATAATACGCGGGTGAAATAATACACATAAACACACACACACACGCACATATATATATATATATATAGAAGGGTACAGTACAACCGGACTCTGTATGGAAATGCCGGATAATGACAGAGTGTAACACCCCCCCCCCCGCCCCTCCTCCTCGTTTCTTTTATTTCATCCCCCGCGTGCGCGAGCTTTCGCCCATTCCCACCTCGCGATAGTTGCCACTTTTTTTATTATTCTCTTTCGCTTGCTTTTTTTTTCATCTCTCCATTATTTTATCGTGCAGAGTGCTGAGCTTAACGAAGTGGAGGGAAGTGAGGTCGAATAACAGAAAGAAAGTTCGCGTAAGGTGACGAGAAATAAATTTTTTTTTAAATCTACAAATTTAGAAAATACCAGCGATGATTCGTAGTTGACGGAGAGGGGTGGGGGGTATAATGGAAAAAAGTAGTGGGGGGGTTACACAGGCGCGCGGTAGAATCTCAAGACGTCGAGGGGCTCGCGCGTAAGAGGTTTTTCGACGAGATGAGAAACGATAAATTCGAATCCTGTTGTCGAAGAGTTGAGAATGGCTTGTACCGTACCAAAAGACGGGGGCTGATGGGGGGGGGGGGGATAAGGAATATAAAAAGTCAACGACGATTTTGCGATTGTCGAAGGAAACGACAAGGGGTTGGTGGAAGGGGGAGGAGATGTACCTCGGTGGATATTCTTGACGTATTCACGCGCAAACCGCGAGAGCTTGTCGAATTTTCGCGGAAAAATCTGTGCACGTTTGGGTAGAGGGGAAGGGGTAGGTAGGTAGGGTAGGTAGATCGATAGGGGGTTGAGACTTCCGATCGGTATTGGCACGCGACAGCCACTCTCGAGATGTTTCGAGCGCATATCCAACCGTTATATATAACACGCGGGTGGATACGAGAGCGAGACGAAGGAGAAAAAAAAGAAAGCGAGAAGAGAGGACACGTCGAGGACGAGATCCGTTCTGAATTATTCCGAGAATCTCTCACGATTTTTCGTCGTTACACCACTAGCCCGAGATGGAAAACGTTGTGGCACGGAAAAAAAAATTCCCGACGTGGCACATTTGTGTCCTCCACTCGCTCGTCTCGTCTCGAAAATTAAACACCATCGCGTTATAAAAAAAAATTTAGTGCAAAAAATTACGAGATCATTTTTTTTTGTTCATGATGAGTAATAATATTATTCGTCATGGTTCGGGTGTGCCGATCTCTTCCCAGAATCTTTGCGGCTCGCGGATATCCGCGTGATCTTTCGAATCTCGAGTGACTCCTCGCCAATTGACTCAGCGAGTGCACTACCGGCGAATAATTTTCTCAAGGTAACTACGACAGAGAGAGAGAGAGAGAGAGAGAGAGAGAGAGAAAGAGATAGGCATGTTTCGTGGGAGAAATTCAAGACGATACAAAGCGCTCGCACGCACGACGGCGTTTCGTGTCAGATACACATCGTCGATTCTCATAAAACGCCGTATTTTCTATTACACGCCGCGGCTTTATGGCCGATCGACGCGATGAAAAAAAAAACGCTCGTAGTTTCTTTTTACATGGATATATATTTTTTTCCATTTTTTTTTTCCATTTATTCACGGTATATTAAAGTCGTACATTGAAACATTAACGTGTTGCGCAAGTTGGCTGGATTCGCGGTTCGTTCGACGACACGCATATGTGCCGAGGAAACGCGAAACGGACCGAGGAAACACGAGAAATAATAATCAATTTTTCTTCTACTTCTTTTCCTTCTTTTCTTCATGAATGTACTGTATTTTCGATTTTTCAGGATTTATCGACGATAAATGGGTCATTTTAATAGGCTGGCGGAAAATTTTTCATTTTCGAAACCCTCGGGTGAAAAATAATCTCCAAAAACCGAGATTTTGGAATTCTTTTATTCGATACATTTTTAGAGCTTATATCGATCGAAAATGGCTTGCTGATCACGAATCCGTAAGTAGTTTTTCGCTAGCACGAAAAATGGTAGGTGAAAAAACGAAAAAACGTTATTTTTCACAGTTTTTTCGTTTTTTCACCTACCATTTTACGTGCTAACGACAAACTACTTATGGGTTCGTGATCAGCGAGCCATTTCCTATCGGTATAAGCTCTAAAAATGTATTGAATAAAAGAATTCCAAAATGTCGATTTTTGCCACAGGGGTTGCGGGCTACCCATATATGAAAAAAATCGACATTTTGGAATTCTTTTATTCGATACATTTTTAGAGCTTATATCGATCGAACATGGCTTGCTGATCATGAATCCGTAAGTAGTTTTTCGCTAGCACGAAAAATGGTAGGTGAAAAAACGAAAAAACGTTATTTTTCACAGTTTTTTCGTTTTTTCACCTACCATTTTACGTGGAACGACAAACTACTTACGGATTCGTGATCAGCGAGAAATTTCTGATCAGTATAAGCTCTAAAAATGTATTGAATAAAAGAATTCCAAATGTCGATTTTTGCCACAGGGGTTGCGGGCTACCCATATATGAAAAAAATCGACATTTGGAATTCTTTTATTCGATACATTTTTAGAGCTTATATCGATCGAACATGGCTTGCTGATCATGAATCCGTAAGTAGTTTTTCGCTAGCACGAAAAATGGTAGGTGAAAAAAACGAAAAACGTTATTTTTCACAGTTTTTTCGTTTTTTCACCTACCATTTTACGTGGAAACGACAAACTACTTACGGATTCGTGATCAGCGAGAAATTTCTGATCAGTATAAGCTCTAAAAATGTATTGAATAAAAGAATTCCAAAATGTCGATTTTTGCCACAGGGGTTGCGGGCTACCCATATATGAAAAAAAATGGAGATTTTGAAATTCTTTTATTCGATACATTTTTAGTGCTTATACCGATCGGAAATTGCTCGCTGATCACGAATCCGTAGGTAGTTTTTCACTGGCACGAAGAATGATAGGTGAAAAAAACCAAAAAACGTGATATTTCACGGTTTTTTCGTGTTTTCGGCCATTAACTTTGAACTATCGTAATAACAACCATCATTTTCGCAATGTGCGAGAAATTTCCGATCGAACAAGACCAATTTAGAATCATTCTTAAGAAAAAAAAATTTACCCCCTCCGTGACTCATTTTTTACTCAAAAAGTTACTCGTGTAATTTTCTGTCAGACGAACCAGAACGGAGATACAGCATCGCGTTTATACGTATATATAGCTGAAAAAATGCAGTCGAGCGCACTGTTACTATAGATAAATATATAGCGAGGTATTGTACGTTGAATATATATTTTAACGCGATAATAGGAATACAAGTTAAGCGTGCACCCGGGACACGATACGTAGTGGGGAGAGTTGACGTGACCGTAATCCTTATGGTCGGGTATTGCCGGGGCCACCCTCCCCCCCCCTCCTTCTCTTCTCCTCTCGTCATGGGCTCGACTCGGTACCGCGCGATACCTACAAACGTCGCGTTCTTCTCTCTCTCTCTCTCTCTCGCGTTCGTCGGAACGAATGGACACGCGAAATATTCACTGCCACACCGCAACTCGCTCGATTCTTGTTGAGATTAGAGAATACGTAGTCTTGCCCCACCCCTTCCATCCATCCCCCTCCTTCGTACGAACACTCAACTTGAATTTCGCGAAAGATCACTAGGTACCTATACGCCACGCGTATGTGTCTCATCGCGCGACATTGAGCGATATCTTTTATCGACACACCGGGACAATCGATAAATATCGACGATTTCCCGACATAGTTGGATCAATTTAAACGAAATTTTGATTATTCGAGAAATTGGTAGAAATTATGAAATTTGGGTCGAGAACAATTTTTTAACCGTAAGAAAATGAAGAGTTTTCAATGTAATTTCGAACGCTCGAATTTTATCGATAATTATGAATGAGTAGTAATCGGAAAATATTGAAATTTCGATAAAGAAAGATGACAAAAAATACAATAATGAAATTTGAGAGTGTATTCTCGGATTGAAACGATAATTGGAATTAAAACGACGAATTTATCAACTGCAGTAATATTGTAATTGGAACGGGAGCCGTGTAAAAATAGAGTCGTTGGAGCGATAAGAATTCGATATACATTCGCGATAAAGATAGTTTTGCCCGCGAGGCGACGACGACGACGACGACGACGACGACGATGACGACGACGCCGAGAGTACCTACCCGCGGTGTAGTGTTGTATTACGTTATGTGGAACACGAGGAAAATGTACTACAGGTGTGCTACCCGCGGTTGTTGGCCAAGTTCGAGTCCCGCGTTACCATCGAAACGGTTATAGGTCGTCGCATGAGCAGGCAGGCAGGCAGGCAGGCAAGCAGGCAAACAGGCAAGCAGGCAGGCAGGCCGGCAAGCAGACGCAGGCTATAAGCTCCGCGAATCGCCCCGGAGCGACCGTAACACATTTTCCGGAAACATTTGCCAAGCGCGAGAGAGCAACTACGAAAGATAACACAATGTTGTACGGATCGCAGCTCCGCCAGCAAATTATGCTTATTATTATTATTATTATTGTTATTGTTACAATTACTATTATTGTTATTGTTATTGTTGCGAAAAAAATTATTTTCTCATTTATCTGAATAAAATTGAAAATTATGATTTTCCTGGTATGTTTCGATGAGAAATATTTCAAGGATTTTCAACAGCTGTGTATGAAAAAGAAATCGGAAAAATCCGGAGGGTTGTTCTGGATGAATATGCGAGGAGGGACTCTCGGGGCGAGAGGGACGGGGGTGGGTCAGAGTTGAGAGAGTAAACCACGATCTGCAATGCAAATCCGACGAGAGGTGCTTATCCCATTTTTACGAAACGGCCGAGTAAAAGAGGAGGGGAGAGAGAGAAAAGTGAGGAAAAAGCGAGCCACTCGCGACTTTTACAACTGCCACTCTCGACCATCGATTGCCGTTTTTCCGGCCGCGCGGCTCGTCTTGAAGAGCAGACGCGCCTTTTCGACTCGCTCGACCGCGTCGACTCGCGTCCTTACGAAAAAATGACGTTTTATCATCGAGCGAAGTAAACGAAAATCCTTCGTGAAATTTTAATCTCCTCGCGGAAATACGATATGTCCGTCGTAGATTATAAATTTTCAACATCGATCGAATAAAAGAAGAAAAGTGATGAGAGAATTTTTTTCTTTTTTTCTTTCCAGTAAATTTTCGCAAACGTCAATTTTATTCGTTACGAGCGAGGTTCGTGACAACAGGTGCAGATTTTCATCGACGCTACGCACGCTTTGGTTGTCCATTAAAATTTTCGTCGGGAAATTTGAGGCGGAAAATGCGCGACGAAGCAAAACAAAACGCGAACACGGGCGCGTGAGGAAAAAGTTTGTAAAACAACACGGGACAGGAGTCCCTGGGGAGCGAAGAGTGCGAGAGAGAAAGGGAGAGATATAGAGCGAAGCCCGCGGGCGTACAAAACTCCCGGTCTGTTTCCGCCGAAGAGGGTTTCGAAGCTTGACCTTTGGCATCGGTTTGTTCCCAAACAGAGTTTCCAAATCACGGAACGACCGACAGACGGATGGAAAAGCGAGCGAAACTATACGGACTATTAAAGCAACGAGAGCATCTTTCTCGTCATCAAACTACCCCCGGTACACCCCTTTATGTATCGTTCCAAAATCAAGACTTCTATTTTTTATTTGTTATTTTATATGTTTTTATTTATTAATTTGATTTCTCTCGGATTCAAAACACAGGCCTCGTCCTTGTAACGAAAGTCCCAATAAATCCGCTTTTCTTCGGGGTTGAAAAAAAGACAAGAAAAAAAGACAGACACGTAATTTTAACGAAAATTTATTACAATTCCGTGACGGTCCCAAGATTGTCGAAGGTATAATCCGTCATTGGGTTCGAGCGTTCGAATGTTTGTCGAGGAATTAAAAGGAAGAAGAGAAGAAAAATAAAACCCCCAAAAAAGAGGACCGAAAGAAAGGAAAGAAAAAAACATTCTGACTCATTCTCGTGTCTTCGAATCACGAGAAAACTCTTTGACTTGTGAGAAAGGTTGAACGGAGAGTGTTGCGTTTCTAGAGTCAAGACCCACCGGGTACCTTGTAACGTAATTTGAGAGAGCTTAGAGAGACAGAAGGAGAGAGAGTCCGAAAGAAAGAAAGAGAGAGAGAGAGAGGTGGAAGCAGAACGCGCCGGTCACGAAATAGGTCTGACTCGCTGGTTAAGAGCGCGGCGCACAACCTGTTTCGAAAGAAAAAAAGGTGGAAAAAGGAAAAGAAAAGAAAGAAAGAAAAAAGAAGCAATACCAGTCGGGCACAAGGCGTGTGGTAGGAGAACAATGCACGACGACGATCGAGGCACCTGCAGCGCGCACGATCGTCTAGCATTATATATTTTTTTCTCTTCTACCTGTTCCTCTCTCCCTCTCTCTTTCTAGGCCTGAAACCGCTCTTTACTACCTGGCCTGCCATCGGGAACTCCGATCTATCCGTACAAACGACTCTCGACCCTGACCACCGACTGGAATATCACACGGATCTTTTTTATCTCTCTCTCTGTCTCTCTCTCTCTGGCACACAGATAGACCCGAGTCACGTGTGTTCCCTAGTCTCATCGCGAGAGAAAGAGCATTATCGAAAGAAGAGAGTTTAAAGAAAGGATAGATCGAAGAATCCCGAGGATAATAAATCAACCGTTCAAAAATCTATCCATAAAAGTCTCGAGAAGATTTTCCATCGGATCGCGAAGCTACGATACCGTTTTGTGCCTTCGAATTAAACACAAGACGAAATAATGAAAATTACGGTCGGACGGGTGGCGTAGTACAATCGTGACCCGCCAGAGGGCGTGCGCGCTCGGTGAAGCACAGTGCGGGTCGCTCGCAGCGCCGCGAGGCGAGAGCGTGGTGAACTGTGTCTCGTGCGTGTACTGTGAGATCGATGGAAAGGTGGGGAAGGGATGGTCGGGCTCGTACGCAACAGAAACGTGATGCGTTCTGTATGCACGCACAATTATTACATACGTCGTCGTGGGACGCGTTCCATATCCTCTCTTCGTCCGTCTCCCAAACGGTTAATCTTTCATAGGAGAAGTTGCCGACCGTTGTCGCATAGTCCCTCGCGTAATTAGGTCGTCCCGTTACTGCGCATGCGCGCTCAAGAGCGTCATGTCACGCGCAGTCGCGATAGAGGCGAAAGAGTGGGGAGGTGGAGAGCCTGAGGTCACATGTGCGCGTCGTAAGGGCACTTTGAATTCTACACGAATTAGCCCAGACTCGCGTTACACCACACGAGAAAGGAGAGCTGAGAGAAAACTAGAAGGCTCGCGTCGCTACTTAGAGGCGGTGTATCTCCCTCGTAGACGAAGAAGCAAACGCGCCCGGTGAACGATCCATCAGCTGCCGAGACTTTAAAGAGGTCTCTGGAGAACGAGTGGATGAAGGGATGAGGAGAGCGGGTGGGGGGGGGGGGGGGGGAGGAGGAAGAGGGGGCTAAAGATAGAATTTATAATATAAGAGGATTTCTAACCGAGTACTTAACGATGGATGCGCGCGCGTCTGAACGTCGAAGGAATGAAAGAAAAAAGAAAATAAACTATTCCAACATGGAGAGTTTATAAATTTTTGTTCATCCCACCTGCCAAAGGGCGCGACACGATACATCGAGTTGGATAAATTTGGAGACGTCGAGAATGAAAAAAAAGAAACATTCGATGACCCAATGAAACTCGTATAATTCATGACGACGACGACGACGCCGGCAACTACGGTTTGACGCGAAACGTGAACGAAAAAAATATCGATAAAAACGGACACGTGGGGGAATAAACTGACGAGGGGGGGGGGGGGGGGGGGCGTCGAACGACGGATGAAAACGTCCTGAATAAAGTTCGTGCCGGATTTGGACGGTTTACGGATTTAGCTGTGCGAGAAACTCGGATCTCTCGTCTCGTGTCTCGTGCTCTTTCTCTGTGAGAACGCGAAATACGGCGGTGTACCAAACACGACGACCTACTCAAAGTGGGCTCGTCGGTTGTTTACCAACCAACAAAACCTTCGACCACGTGCCCGGTGTAGCATTTCAGCCAGTGCCAAGGAGAGAGAGAGAGAGAGAGAAAGAGAGATCCGCAGTCAATTCCTCTCTGCGCTTCATCCCCCATCCCTCAACGTCGCTCGACCTCTTATACTTCTCTCTCGCACACAATGCGCCAGTTTGTTCAAATCTTGCCTCGTTCTCTTTGTCTCTCCTCTCTCCGTTTGCCGAAAATATTTGTTTTGCCCGGTTCACGCCGAGTGGTGGTGGTGGGGGGGTGGGTATGAGATTTTCTTTATTCTGCGGCTTCGTTCGCCTTTCTCTCCTTTCCCTCTTGTCCTCTTTCTCCCTCTCCTATCTCCCTCTTACAGATCCGTTTCTCTTTCGACGCAAAATTTTCCAATCCTTCGTGCCTTTAAGCCTCGGCCAACGCACGCCCTACTCTTCCCTCGCGACCCTAAAAATATATTTTCTACGCTATATATGCACGTTTCGTACATTGAGAATCAGGTTGGAAAGGGAACGAACGAGAGAGAAAGAGAGAGAACCAAGAAGAAGAAGAGGATGAAGAAGAAGAAGAAGAAGAAGAAGAAGAAGAAGAAGAAGAAGAAGAAGAAGAGGAGGAGGAAGAGGCTTCTTCGAGTCGATGATCGTCCCACTGGCGAGGTCTACGACCGCGGGCACTCCCTACCTCTTTTCTTTCTTTCTTTCTTTCTTTCTTACGTAGCACAACGGCTATCCGGTACGTTTCCTCCAGCACCACCAACCCCCCACCCCAAACTCCGGCAGGTCCTCCCCTGCCCCACTCTCCCTTACCACGGACTGCACAGTCGAGAAATCGGTAGGTATGCGGTCAACTCGTCCTTCGTCTTCGGAGAAAAAAAATATCTAGAAAAGGACCAGGGTGTGCGTGTGTCAGAGAGAGAGAGAGAGACGGTCGAAAACTTGATTCGTTCAAGCGATCGGCCGAACGCTTCGCCCTCTTACCGGTGGAGTCTTCAGAGCGTGGTCGGTATAAAATCGTACCCGAAGGACAGAGAGAGAGAGGGAAAAAGTCCTCGAAAACTTAGACACGACCCTTCTTCAACACCTGTCCTAAATATCCCTCGTTTCGTTGTTTTTTTCTCTATATTTCTAACCATGCGTCTCCTATTCAAACGCAACGTCCCAATTATAAACGAAAAAAAAAGAACTCATGCCCTCGACACAAAAAAAAAGATAATACGGCTTCGCGCAGGTATAATGGACGCACCTGACCGCTTTTCACCGAAATGTCCCGGGGCCAACTTTTCCAAACCGCCCTTGTCATCGTTAACGTCCGCTTCGTCGAGTTGGCGACTTCATTAACCTTACAAAAAAAAAAAAAAAAAAAAAAAAAAAAAAAAAAAAAAAAAAAAAAAAAAAAAAAAAAAAAAAACGAAAAACGACAGGTGAAGAAAATTCCTGAGAAAAAAAAAATCTACCCGCGTCACCGATGAAAATAGAAAAATAATGAAATTCGTTCCTCTTTTTCCCGGAACGAACGCGACGAATATCGAGAGAAGTGAACTCGTCTATTTAATCCCGATCGACGCTCTCGAGAAGAAAAGAAGGCGACCAAAGAGTCCGAGTGGTGGGGAGGAGTGAGAGGGTAGAGGCTAAGAGGAGGGCTAGGGGGGTAGAGATTCGTGTAAGGTTCTCTGTCGTACTACAAAAGAGGAGTTCGTTGACCGTTGGTCGAGAGAGAGAGAGAGAGAGAGAGAGAGAGAGGGGGGGAGAGGGAGCGCACGAGCGGTGCACGCGGGCGCTTATTCTGGTTCCTTTCTCTTCAAGGCTCGAGCGCTCAGCGTGCGAGCGACGCGAGAGGAAGAGAGAGAGAGAGAGAGAGAGAGCGCGCGAGAGTCGTCGTACCGAACGGGGTTTATCGTGTACAGCGCACCGATAGGAGCGACGAGAAGGGGGGGGGGGGGGGCAGAAGGAGGAGGAGGAATATGGACGTGCCTAGGTATGACACGAGGATGAGGGCAACGAGAGTCGCGGAAAGATCCTCTCTCGCGTCTCTCTTTTCCCTTACTACCTCGTCGAGAGAGGAGACGAGTCACGGTCTTGGGTCGGTTCGAGGTGCCTTCGCAGGCACGACCCGCAACGATCGTACCCTCATCGCCACGGCGCGAGAAAACACCGCGTCGAGTCGAACGACGACTACGACTACGACTACGACGACGACGACGGCGACGACGTCGCCGTTCTCTTACGCAAGAAAAGTTTACCTCGGAATAGCAACCGCCGACCGTACTTACTTCGAGAATCTCCGTGGCGCGGGCTCGCGGCCGCCACGTAGTAGGTATACCGACTCGCTCGTAACTATCGTACTCTTCCTAACAGCTTTAGTACCCGAACTATAGTAGTCACGTTTATATATATATATATATATATATATATATATATATATATATATATATATATATATATATGTGTGTGTGTGTGTGTGTGTGTGTGTGTGTGTGTGTGTGTGTGTGTGTGTGTGTGTGTGTGTGTGTGTGTGTGTGTGTGTGTGTGTGTGTGTGTGTGTGTGTGTGTGTGTGTGTGTGTGTGTGTGTGTGTGTGTGTGTGTGTGTGTGTGTGTGCGTGCGTGCGTGCGTGCGTGTGTGTGTGTGTGTGTGTATTTACGTTACTACTGTAGTTAGCGTACTTAAGCCGCATATGTAAGAATAATACGTGAAAATATATATATATATATACTTTCTTTTATCGAGTAAAATTGCGAACAAAAAAAATTTTTTTTTTCTCGTGAATCATACTTGTATACAGTCGCATGAAAATATATATAGACATATTTTTGTTTCTCATGTAGGTATTATTCTCGCATAATAATCATGTAAAAATATATATTTCTTTTCATATATTATTCTTGTATATAGTTCCGTATATATATATATATATATATATATATATATATATATATATATATATATATATATATATATATACATGTAATGTACCATGTAGTTAGCTATTACATCGCGTGATATCATACATTCTATATATATATATATATATATATATATATACATATATGTGTGTGTGTGTATATGTATGTATATAGATAATAGGCCAACATTGCGGTAGAAAAGCGTGTGACAGACAGCCAACAGGTACACCTCTCTGACTTATTTTCATTCTTTCCATTTTTTCCCCCTCTTCTCTTCTCGAACGTATATGCGCCACCTCGCGCGTCTACACACACATCGGGTCGGCGCGGTCGGGGATTTCTTATTCAAGTCATCCAGGCCACAGGTGACCTTTCGTCGATTTTTTTCCACGCGCTCGTGCTATAAATACGACACTGAATTATTTTTAATACACGAGATTAAGACACGAATTTATTAACTTTCGGAACGTTATTCGAAAATGAGAAAAGTCTAGTTCTTTTTTTTTCCTTTTTTTTTTCTTCTTTTTGGTACGAGAGAGGGAGATTTCTTTCGAGGTTATGCATGAAAGAAGTTTTCTCATTTTTTCCCGGTGGATGCTGGGGCCAAGTTTTCCGGAAGAGAACGCGATCCTTCCCCCAAACCCCGCCCCCCCCCCTCCCTCCCTCCCCTTACACTCCACGACTCCTTCACCTCAATTTGTTTCGAGACGCGCAAGACCGTGTGAAAGATAGAGAGAGATAGAGAATGAGTGAGAAAAATAGTGAGAGAGAGAGAGAGAGAGAACTGGAGGTTAGTGGGAAAAAAATGGAAAATGGCGCAAGAACACGAAGATGCTTGAATTTTAGCGAATGAGGCAAAAAAAAAAAGGAAAAAAACAAAGAAAAGAAGCCCGGAGTATCGGGGCTTCAACAAAGAAGTCCATTGCCGGGAGGAAGGGCGGAGCGAGGCGCGAGTAGAATCGTTGTCTAACATCGTGCGAGAGAGTTATAACGGTAATGGATTATCGATCTGGGAGCAACGTGTGTTACGCTCGAACGCCAGTGTTCTATATTTATAACACACACACATATATATATACATATATATTTATATATTGCTTTTTTTTCTTCTTTGAGTCTCTCTCTCTCTCTCGCTCTTGGCTACGATTCGTTTCTCGTTTTCCCGTTTCCCGGGTGCGGGAGAAGTACAAGAACAACGAGAGAGAGAGAGGGACGCGATAAAATTCACGCTCGGTCGAAGGGAGTCACGTGAGAAAATCGCGAGGAGATCGATATCGTCGGAACATTTTCCATTAATTTTTTTGCCCCCTTCCCCTAATCTTTTTTTCTTCCAACTCTTGCTCGGGCGTTTCTATTTTTTTTTCTTCTCTTTATTAATTACAATCGCAGAGCGTAAAACAGTCGTGCGAAAAATTCGTACGATTATTCTTTTTTACCAATTTATTATTATTATTATTATTATTATTATCATTATTATTTTCCCACAATCTTAATTACACCTCGTGACGCGAAAAGATCGTCGCACACATCTCACGCGTGTCCATGTCTGCGTCCGGCCACTTTGCAGAAAATTCTTCTCGCCATTACGTCATCGACGACGAGAATCCGTGATTCAAGGTGAGTATGAATCGAGAATAAAGCCTCGTGCATAATGTATCGAATGAGGAGAGCCTGGTTAAGAATGCGCGAAAGAAACTCGAGGCAAAACCTACGTCGAGGAGATGGTATGATAGAAGGGCGTCTCGGAGAGAGGGGGTGCGAAGATGAAGAGGAAGAGGAAGAGGAGGGGGTAGTACGTGTAATCGTGACCTTACAACGTTTCACGCCTTCTGTACTTTATTTATACATTACACGTTTACCGTACGTTCCTTTACGTTCTCTCCGTTGCATAGAACATGTTGCCGGCCTATTCATAGTCTCGACTATTACTCCAAATGCCTACACACACATACATAATACTCGTAGCCTCGTACATTTACAATTAGATATATACGTGTGTGTGTGTGTGTTTATGTTTGTATATTTATAGATATAGAGAAAATATCGAGCAGTGTCCATGGGCTTAAGTTGTAAGACTGCGAAAACGCATAGAGCATTCCTTTATCTCGAGAGAGGGTTGGTGAGGCAGTGCCGAAAACGCGATTATAGCGTGACGAAGTGGGTGCGGAAACGGCGAGAGAGCCGTTGAATCGGTACAATCTTGGGAGAAGAGGGCGAGAAATAGAGATAGATAGATAGATGGATGGATGGATAGATAGAGAGGGAGGGAGAGAGAAAAGAGGGATTAACGCAAATGTAGCGATTAATTGTCTACGGAGCGAGTTTAACGTGGAAGTTGTAATTAGGGATTAGGGGTGGTATCGTACTCGAGGTTTCCTGAGAGCGAAAGAGAGAGAGAGAGAGAGTTTGATGTATAGACACACACATATATATAAGTGTGTGGGTGTGGGTGTGTGTGTGTGTGTGTGTGTGTGTGTGTGTGTGTGTGTGTGTGTGTGTGTGTGTGTGTGCGTGCGTGCGTGTGTGTGTGTGTGTGTGTGTGTGTGTGTGTGTGTGTGTGTGTGTGTGTGTGTGTGTGTGTGTGTGTGTTTGTGTGTCTATACATCAAGCTCTCTCTTTCCCTCTCAGGAAACCTCCAGTGTGTATAAAATAGAGACGATGATGTGGCAGTTACTTCGCCAATTCCCTTTCTACGTCGATCTGTGATTTAAAGCTCTGCAACTTGAGTATCTCCTTTCACCCCTCTGTAACCAGCCCAACAAAGAATAATCATCCCTCGAATCTCTCGAACAGTCGCTTTGACCTACCGACGAATCGAAAGGACGCGTGGATAATTCGTTAGGGATGGAAAATTAAACGTGTAAAAATCGTACATGAAGAAGGAACAATGGGGGGGGGAGAGTTATCTCTTTCTCCCCCCCTCTCTCTCTCTCTCTCTCTCGGGTGCGTTTGATAAACTCATCTCTCTCTCGTTTCTCTCGTCTCTACTCTATCTCTCTATTGGCACTTCTTCAAAGCTACCGATGCCTGCTGCCTACTCGAAGGTTCTTACTGAGATAGACGAAGACACCGGTTTAGAAAGAGGGAGATAGAGAGAGAGAGAGAGAGAGAGAGAGAGAAAGAGACGAGTGGACGCTTCGTCGGTTCAATTCAACAAAAGTCAATTATTCACCAGCAATTAAGGCTCGTTCGTTCGTTCCTAATTACTCTCATCTTCCTCTATCTTTCTCACTCGTCGTCTCTTCGTAGTTGTAGAAATCGCGCTTCCTCTTTATAGCCACCCACCCCCCCCCCCCACCCTCCCATCCCTCTCTTGGCCCAACCTTGCGTATCCTGAGCTGCCGCACCTCCCTCCCTCTCTCCTACGACCCCGGACACTCGATGTAGTACCGGGTGCGATGTTAACGCTTCAGAAATAACCCGGAGAAATGTTTGAATGGGGAGGAGGGGGTCGAAAGGATCAAAGAAGAAAAAGAGGAAACTGATGAAACGTCGACGAGGCGAAAGAGAGAAAACGGGAGAGGGAGAGTTGGCCCATTGACTGGGCAATGGACCAAGGGGTAGGATCGACTCTTTTTCATCCTCACGTACAAGCCGAAAGGACTGCGAATGAGCGTCTCACCGAGCGCCGAAAAGAGAACGAAAGTAATTTCGACGTAATTTGCTTACCCGGTTAAGAGACGAGGAAGGAAGAAAGAGAGAGAGAAGGCGAACGGAGTTTGGAAAGACGAGGCTGAGGCAAAGAAGAAAACGCGAGACTTGGAAGAAAGCGAAAAGGGCAAAATGTTTTTCAAGGGATGAGAGAAAGAGAGAAAGTGGGGATGAAAAGGGGGTGAAGATGGAGGAAGAGGTGCAAAGGAGCGAAATAAAACCGATAATGGGGATTGGCAAGCTCGATTGGCCCACCGGAAGTGAACCGAGAGGGAAAACGTGAGACTGATGAAAAAAAAACCAAGAAGAAGACGTGGAAGGAAACAAAAAAAAGAACAAAAAGCGGTCGAGAGGAGAAGGAGAATAAAAAAAAATAAAAAAATAAAAAAAACGAAATCCTTTGTCGATGGTATCGGGCAAATTAAATTGCACGTTACAAGTACGGGAAACTGGGGGGATGGCTACTTGTGCCGACTGTTCGAATTCACCCCCTGCCGCGAGAGAATGGGAAAGAAAACGATAAAAAAAAAATACTCGCGAATCCACGAAGAGGAGAAGGCGGGGGGGGGGGGGGTGTATTCGCAAGGGCGACTCTAATTTCAGTGGAAAAACTGTTACAGGTTCTCGTTTGCTAAAAAGTAAAAGAAATAAAAAGAAGAAAAAAAAAAAGAGCGAAACAATTTCGCGATATCGGCGACGAATGGATGAACCGAAAGAAGAAGAAGAATTTAAAAAAATAGAGGAGGAGGAGGACGAAGAAAATACAATAAATCAAAAAGACGAGAGAAGAGAAAAGAGAAAAGAGAAAAGAGAGAGGATATGGAACGGGGAGAAAAGTTAGTCCGTTTATAATGAATTAATAATCGTTCTTTGATACGATCATCCACCCCCACCCCTCCACCCCGGACAACCACCCAGGTGTGAAACGATTAAAAACGACAAATCAATTTAATCGAGCTTATCCTCGAGCGATAGAACGAAAATCTTCAAGTTCGACGAATTAAAAGACGAGCGATAAAATATAATTGTTTTTGGTAATAATTTTTGGTAGTAAGAGAAGAAAAAATAATTAATTTTTTTTCAACAAGAACACGATCGCGATTGTTGGAACTTTTGACGATGTTGGAGAGAAGGTTCGATCATCGGGGAGGAAACTTGTTAACCAAATTGACTCTCTCACCCTCTGACTAACATCCCCCCCCCCACAGTGCCGCTCGGTCGTTCTCTCTCTCACGAGCCGAAGGCATTAAAAGTCGGTAGCGAGCCTTCACGGCCTAACCGCGTTACCAGCTGGCATTTTAATTGTATTAATTAAACGCCCGAGTCCTTCGTAGTTTAACGCTCCTCCGATAATATGAGACAGAAAAAGAGAGAGAGAGAGAGAGCGGAGGGGGTGAGAGAGTGAGCGAGAGGGTGAGGAAGGAGAAATGCGCAACGAACAGAGACATTGGCTATTCCATAATTTTCCTGCGGTTGGCAAAACGAATAATACGAGGAGACGATACTATACCTGTGACTAGGGTCGATGCTTCGACGACAAAGGGTGTAAAACGTTTGAATTTAGATTTTTATTTTTTTATTTTTAATTTTTCAACATTTCTCGAAAAATTTTCTTCCTCGATGCAACGTATTCTTATCAGATAAAATTAGGTGATAATTCGACGTACGAGGAATCATTTGGGATCTGATTTATTCAACGATAACATGGAGGATCGTCGAGACAAGAAACAAAAATTGAAAAATACGAAAATAAAAAAAATAAAAATAAAAAAAATTTAGCAAATCCCCCAAGTGTCTCACTCTGCGCGTGCGTGTACGATCAAGCTCATATTTCGTACGATTTGTACCACAGAAGACTGTACCACACACGACCCTCGCAATATCGCTTTAATCGACGTTTATTAGACTCGTTTCGACGAGGAATGAAAAAAAAAAAAAAAAAAAAAAAAAAAACGAATAGACACACACACACACACACACACACAGACAGAGAGACGTCGGTGAGCACACGATAAAGAGAAAGGGCAAAGAGTTTCGTTTCTCGAAGGATCGAAACGATGTTCGAGCAGCACCAACGGCGCACCGCGACGTCATTTTGTAAAAGCCATTGTGCGGAATCGCGATGAATAATTCAGGCGACGAGGGAGTCAGTGAGCGCGTGAGAGAAAGAGAGAGAGGGGGAGGGGGAGGGAGAGGGAGAGAGAGAGAGATATCCCGTTGGAAAATATTGGCTTTTGTTCATAAGCCGGATCGACGAACATATACACCGTAATACTCCATGATCTCTGTGTCTCGTTCTATCGCATGTTTGCAACTCGCAAACCTCCACCCCCCCCCCCTCTCGCGCACCCTTCTTCGCTATCCTTTCGCACTAGATTTCTCGTTTCTCGTTATCAGTCGTTTTCGACGATTTCTCTCCGTCGCTAATCGAAACGTGAGATAAACTTTGATCCGACGGATAAAAAATCGTCGATTCGATCTAATTTTCCGACTTGATATTTCGATCGTGATTGTTTATATTAATTTTTTTTTTTCATTTTCTCGATTATCGATCGCATTAAAAATAGGAAGATCGTGATTTTTTTTTTTTTCCTCTTCTCGATCGGAATATCGTCATTTTATATTTATCTAGAATATCGAGGATAAATTGATTAAAAAATAAAAAATAAAATAATAAATATCGAATAAAATTATTTACCTCGCGTCTCTCAATTTTCGTTAATCTCGAAATTTCGTAGCGAAACACAAGCTTGGATGAATAATCGCGGGAACATCGACGCGACGAGGACAACCACGTCGTCGTCGTCGTCGTCGTCGTCGTCGTCGCGAACGAGTATAAAATTCATCGACAGCTAAATTCCACGAATAAAATAACATCGCTGACTTTATAAAAATGTTATTTCCCGTTTCGGGACGGGGGGGGGGGGGCGAGTGAGGAAGAGCGCACTCTTCTGGCCAACTCGCGAATCGACTTTCTCTTTCTCATCTCTCGGGGGGGCGCGAGGTACCACGCGAGAGCCCACGGACCTAAACCAAGCCAACTTTTTCTTCTTCTTTTTCTTCTTGTTCTTCTCGACGAAAAACTTGACGATTCTCTTCCTAATCCGGTACAATCCGGACGTTGAGTTACAGAATACGTTTTTTTTTATTTTTTTTATTTTTTTATTTTTTTTTATGTAACATGTATATAGGTTTTCTCAACGTTCGCTTCGACTCGAGATAAGACACTTATCGACGACTTTACAAAGCGCGCGCCAGCCGAAAAACAAACTACCGGGTGAATTCGCGCCGAGCGAAATAGCTTCCTCGAGTTTTCTTCGAGTTCGAGGAAAGAATTAGGGTGCGATGCGAGATAAGAGCCAGCGAGTGGAAGAAAAAAGAAGGGAGACAAGTAAAAATATTGTCTAAACAAAAAAATATAAAAAACAAAATTCAAATCGAGAAAAAAAAATATTGTCGTTAAGAAAGTTCAATTTTTTTCACTCTGGATAAATTTGTTAATTTTTCAAAATTCGCGCCAAGCGGAAATCAACGGGAGAAATTTATACGAGAAAAGAAAACGAGTCCGTTACGACGAGGGAAACGTATTTTGTTGTTGTTGTTGCTGTTGTTGTTATTTATTATATCGAGCGACGAGTCACCTTTTAACCGGGAGAGACCGTGCCCGTTAACCGGTGGTTAGATTTTTATAGCCGAAGCGAGGTCCTCCCCCGTGAGTCCGAGAGAAGGCTTTACTGCCTCATTATATTCCAGTCCTAAGCTCGATTTTTCCCGCGGCCAACGCCTCTACTCGTACCCATTCGCGATATTATTATTATTATATAAATATAAATATATATAGCTATATATGTATGTGTGTCAATAACAGAAAAACGGCACCGAGCAAGAGCGCATTCCTCCGCGATAAATATATATTGCTGCAATAGACCTCTTTTTTCTCCCTCGCTAGTTCTCGTGTTTTATTTCTTTTTTAAATTTTTTTTCTTCCACGTTCATTTCTTTTTTTTCCCTCGTCTCATTTCACGAGGAATGCGCATTGCTCCCATTAAACGAGCCTCGAAAAGCGCATACGAGAACCGACGAGCTGGGAGACATTAATTTTCGTTCGTGAAAGACGAAAGACTCGATTTTGCACCGAGAACGTAGTTACAAGCGTCGCTCGCGCCTAACGTAGAAAAAAGAAGAATAATAATACTTCAAGATGGCGGACGATGAAATAAGTAAAAAATAATAAATAATCGTGTGTAATTAAACGTTCTATAAAGCGAAAAAAAATAACGCTACGTTCGACAAATACGCGAGAGAATATTTCTCGCGGTGCCTTGCCCCCCCCCCCCCCCTCCTGCCGCCGTGCGAGCAACGCTTCCAGTTGAAGGAAGAAGCGACGAACGAAGCCTCGCTTCTTGGCAGAAAATAGTCCCCCCCCCCCCCTCCCACTCTCTCTTTGCCGTGCCCTTGCACCTATGCCCGCGCGTCGAGCGACGCGAACGTGCTGGAACGCGTTTGACTACCAGGAGAGCTCGGTGTACGTTGTACAGTTAGTTGATACGTTAGTATAGAAATTTTCGTGGCTAAATTCTGTGCACCACTCTCTCTCGGCGTGTCGAAGAAGACGCGAAGCACGAGAGTGAGTGAGAGAGAAATAGAAAGACGCGCGCGGCACCTGTAACCGTCGACGCACGCTCATGAATGAGACGATGGTGTGGCCTAAAGTCTTCTCTATTTCGTCAGAATAACACTTTGTAAGGAAATACTTTGTAGAAATTAATTGGCGATAGCTCGTCGTTGCGTAAAGAGATTGGCGTCGAACAGCGACGAGTTATCGATATTTGTATAATAAGCAGTTTTATATAGATATGCAAATTCGAGGTTAGGTCTTGCGACCAAGACGTTAACCTATTGAATTTCGCGAAGAAAAAAAAGAATAAAGAAGACGTCGTTGTAAACTTTTCGGCGTTACTGTACCCGGCGAGAGGTGTGCCTTCTCTCTCTCTCTTTCTTTCTCTGTCTTTCTCTCTCGTATCGCTGTGCCCCCCGCGCGTCGTTTAGCCGGTCTTTCGTTTCTTTCGCGGCGGCGGCGACCGTGCTTCGCGCTACTTTTTCTTTCGTCGAGCGTGGCCCAAGTCACAAAAGTTGTCCATCGCGCCCGCTTACTTTGTGTTTATATAATTTCTTTGTTTTTATTGCGTCATAAACTTGGCCGGGGTTGGGCGTACGAATAAAAATTCACAGAGTCAGAAAAGGCACAATACCTTGTACCGATGCGAAGAGAAGCAGCGCTACGCCGGACCACAGGATAAACATCGGCATCGTTGTCGTAGCGATCTTCGTCCTCTCGACCTTCATCGTCGTCGTCGTCGTCGTCGTCTTCTTGCACATAACACTGAATCAACAAAAATATTCACACTTGAAACGCAACGAAAGAAAAAAAATACAAAAAAAACTCAATCAGAAGAACTTCCGGCACTGTGATTACGAATCGTCGTGTGATTTTATTTGTCGTACTTGAGCACGTTTTAGCGCGCGAAGAATGCGAGATAGTCGCTCTTGTTGTTATATATATTTTTAACGTATATAAACTGTATACGAAGTACGATGGGTTTAACGCGTCGCGAACAAACACAGTCTTACAATACGCGTGAGAAACCAACTTACAATCTTTATATGCCAATTATATTAACGGACAATCAGCGATTTGTTTATTTTTATATTTTAGTCGCGATTTTAATCCGTAATGGACGTTCTCACTCGACGATCGCGATCGATTAATAATCGCGAATAAATGCGATTATTCGACTTGTACGGCGAACGATGTTGCCTTGTTTTTTCTTTCCTTTCTTTTTTCTTGTTTTTACATATATAGAAAACACGTACACGAGAGGTGCGAGATCCAACCTGCTAGCTCGACGCACGAAGACCGTCTGCCGCACGCTTTACTCTCGTCCTGCTTCGTGCGAGATCGCCGGCCCGCCCGAGTACACCCGAACTCCCCGATCGTCGCACTCGCGTCCCCCACCACCGCGCTCTCCCGCTGTCTCTCTCGCTCGCGCGCGTTGGCCCCACTCGCAGTGCGGACGACCGAGTCCCACACACGCACACGCGCTTACACCGTTGGCGCGTAATACCTTCACCGATGATACACCGTAAACCTGTAGTACTACGAGAATTTTACTCGCTCTCGCATGTGCGTGAGGATTGTCCGGTGTGTCGTTGACGCGCACACCGTCGCGCGCTCTCTTCCTTCGCGTACGTGTAAGCGGACCAGTAGACACACCGAGAAGCACCTTTCTCGTCCTACTGGCGACTCTCGTTACCTCTCTACGTACACTCGTATACACGCGTTATCGAAGAACGAATCACGAAACCTATATCTTAAAACCTATTGATTTTTCAATCATCGCTTTTCCCAACTCGCCTCTCGCCGACTCGATCAAAATAATCGTCACTTCTAAAAATATTTTATCCAAAAAAATGTAATTTTTTTTCTTCAAAAAATTCCTAAATTTTTTATTAATATTTCTAAAATAAAAACGCTATAAAAAAAACTCTCGATTAATAGATAAAAATTAATTATCGATCGAACGCCAAACGCACCTTTTTTTAAATAATAAAAACAAAAATTCACGAGGGAAAAAAAAAACAATGAAATTGTCACTACCCCCTTCGCACGCAGTGCCTAACGCGTTAACAACTTTTTCACAATTAGTACACGACCGCTACCGACGCACTCAACTTTTACAGCTATCGTCGTTTCGCGCGCATCCAAGAAACCAGCGTCTAACGGTAAAATCGATTTACGCACCGAGGCCATTCAACGCGACAACCGATACATTGTCGAAAGCCCCTTCTCTCCTTTCAAAGAAAATACCGCGTCTCGAACAAAGAAAAAAAAAAAAAAAAAAGAAAAAAATTGAATAAAGATAAAAAAACAAAAAAAGTCCACAAACCCAAACCCAATCGTAAAAGTGGAACGCACCGAACGTTCCCAGTCTCGGTTACGCCAATGTTAAAGCTGGCAAGAGAGCGCGGGAGATCACCGCGCGCGATTTCCCGTCCCTTTCTCTCCTCCGCCTCTTCGCTAGGAGAGAAAGAGCGAGAGAGCCTTGTTGTCTGTTTACTGGCCCTGTGTCCGCGATAATACGAGAGGGGAAGAGAAACGAGAAAGTACGCGGTTCGAGGGAAATAGTTTAAGGTGGTTGTGCCGTGAAATGAAAAAAGTCAGAATTTTTTAAAACTTTGAGAGAATCTTTTTAAAATAGTTATCTATAACCAAACCAAATTTAAATGAGTTTCACTGTACAGAAACTGAGAAAAATGATGTTGAAATTAAATATATGTTATAGGTTAAACAAGGGGCTTATACGGCCAAACGTACCTTAGTCTTACGTTTTATTTTTTTGTATTCAAACTAAAAGTCAGATTTTGATAAAAAAATAATATGTTGTCATACGGGATATACGGCGTACATAGGATTTTTTAAAATTACTTTGACCGTTTCGTTTATAAATTATAAATGATGAAAGTATGAAAAATGCGGGAATTTCGGTACATGCACGAACGTACTGTAAACAAAGTGGCAAACGCGCATTTGAGCGACTGCCGAGAGGCCGAGAGGGACTGGCGGGAGCTTTTAAATCTTTGCAAATGAGAAATTGAAAAGCATGCTTTTTTAATGTAGACATTTATTAAAAATAAAAAGAACATGGAATATTTTTTATATATTTTTTTTTATATATTTTTTAAACCGCAACTGACCTGACATATTGATAAAAGTTTACCGATTGTCATAAAAATTTGTTCAATGTAGGGACGTAGCGTAATTTCAACTATACACAACAGACGATAGGCAGTGTTGCCACGATCGCCACTGTATACCAAAGAATTAGTATGCGCTTGTACATGTATGCGAAGCTTGTGTGAGTATGGCTGTACTGAATCAAAAGTTTATCCCCGAGAGTCTAAATTTTCAATTTTTTTAACGAAAGCTGGTGATCCTACTAATCAAAATGCATTGTGACGTTTTAAAACTTATAGTAATGATAATACCATTTCCATTTCCACGACACAAATATAGCGTTAAATTCGGTGCTTATTCGTCGCTTTTGAATGTGGTCAATATAAATTTTTGGAACTGATTGTCATGGCACAACCACCTTAAAGCTGGTAAGAGAGCGCGGGAGATCACCGCGCGCGATTTCCCGTCCCTTTCTCTCCTCCGCCTCTTCGCTAGGAGAGAAAGAGCGAGAGAGCCTTGTTGTCTGTTTACTGGCCCTGTGTCCGCGATACTACGAGAGGGGAAGAGAAACGAGAAAGTACGCGGTTCGAGGGAAATAGTTTAAGAGGAGTAGGAGAGGAAACGGGTGGGTGGCTTTGGCTGGGGGGTGGGGGATGTATAAAGATCGTGAGCACGATAAGATATCCGTGGCTCGATATGGCCGATGCGAGAGAGGAAACGAAGGGCAATGAGGGGAGAGACGGCAATGAGATAGTTACACACACAAACAGACACACAGACACACATATAGGTATGTGGAAAGCGGTCGAGTATTGGAGGGAACGTACGATATCGTAGTATACGTATTACGTAGACCCCGACAGTACGGGACTGCTGTCGATCGGTTTTCGCGGCATGTCGGTTTGTTGCGAGCTTATATTGCTGTTCGCTACACCGTGCAGCATCCGAACAGCTCGCTTCGCGTTTGTACTTATATATATATGAGATAGGGAGGGAGGGAGAGAGAGAGAGAGAGAGAGAGAGAGAGAGAGAGAGATGTTGATGTATATATAAATATAGGTATGTCGGAGGCGATTTTGCTGATAGAAGAAAAGAGAAGCGCGGATCAGTCTGAGCAAAATTCTCTCTGACGTCGATCTAGCCGAATCCTGGGTGCATATTGCCTCTGTCAAGACTGACGCGAACCAATACTCTCTCTCTCTCCCTCTCTCTCTCTCTCACAACATCTGGAGCTCTGGCGCATGCGCTAGCGCACGCGCAAGTGCGCACGCTCGCTCGCTTTCTCAGCGTTGAAGAATAAATTGCCGCATCGAGAATCCGCGGAATAGACAACGTGCACGGACCGTTCGAAATCCTCGATGCATCGATGCGTACGATAAATCGTTTGTAATCCCTTGCCCTCGTTTCCTCGCGTAATACTTTCCGACTCGAATTCCCAGTATTTCTTGTCGTTTGTTTCTTTCGTTTGTTTTTTCTTTTTTTCTTTTTTTTTTTTTTATTGAAAATGCATTTTTATCATGCATATTGCATCGATTTCATGAATTTTTCATGCGATCGAGGCATTTGACGTTTGTAGTTAGATATCGGAAGGATAATACGATCGTTCATGGTGATAATATGCAAAAAGATACGAACCGTGTCTAGTTTCTACTTTCGCTCCAGTCTTATCGGAAAGAACGTGACTGTTTAATTGAGTCAAAGGTTAAATGCAAAATTAATAAAGGTTGAATCATCAATTTGGAGTCAGTAGCCAGGATCGGAGAAAAAGAGAGAGAGAGAGAGAGAGAGAGACATGTAAATAGGACAAATGCACCAGATGCCGATGATGTGGCTCTCTCCCTTACACTCGTCCTAGTCACCTACATACATATATATATTTATACAATATATAACCTGTATATATATATATATATATATAAGTGATATATATGTATAGATGTTATCATAGTAAGCGGGGAACGACACGACGCCGACGACACAACGACGACGACTGCTACGAGTAGTCGGAGCTATTAATCACGCGCCGAGCGAGCTATGGGGAAGCTGCCGCGAGATGGCGCCACCTCTCGCGCGGCACGGCCGAACCGACGCCGCGTCCAGAAGACGATGGACGCTCGTGCGATACCTCTGTTATAAACTATTAATTCTCATCGTTCTACAAAATTACAACGTCACGGAAATATAGAAAAACCAACTATTATAATAACGAGAACCTCATCGTATTGTAAAAACATTTACAGTTCGAAGGAAACGATAGGAGAATGATGCGACGTCGAACGAACTTTGGCTCTGATAATAACGAATCGCTTTAACGAGTGGAAAATCGTATAAAGACGCGCTTGCGTTGCGATTCCTACGTACATAATGGACGATCCAAGCTTATTTTGTGCCACACAAGAAAACATGTATAGGTATATATTGTTAAAAGAGAGACTACTTTTGCTACTAGCGATGCTTCGCGGCATTCACCGTAAGCAATCTTCGTCGTTGATGAATGGAAATCCAATTTAAGCATCCGCTTGCGCATTTAAATCGTGAAAGCTCTCTCTCTCTCTCTCTCTCTCTTCTTCGCCCTCTCTCTCTCTCTCGCTCCCTCCCTTCGAGCGCCATTTATAGCCAGAAGATATATCCTTTGGGGGAGGCTTTATGCGACGATCGAGATATATATCCCGATGCAATAATAGCGCGTGTACCGTGTGTATACTATATACCTGAGAATCGTTTTACCCCGAGAACCGTACCGAGCTTCGAAGACACCCAATTACTTTTTAACGTTCGCGTAACACGAAATCGGCTGCCTATTTTCCCTTTCTTAATGTATTTACCGTACAAATTTTGTTTGTTCTAAATTTCATCCCTTTAAGGATAATTATTATTTTGTATAAATTTAATGAATTATTTTTTTTCTTTAGTAAATGTGAATTATCGACCGATCGAAATAACGATATTTTCGTACTTTTACGAAATAATTCGAGGGTTATTAAGAAACTACGGTTCTCGAGGACTCTAATCAAGCCTGAATTCAAATCTTCTCGAATGCTTAGAGCCGCGTTACATTGGTCCCTTGATTGAAATTGCACGGTACACACGGAAGTCCTTGAAATATCATTCGCAAGAGGTGCTAACGAGTTGCTTTTGTGCATACGAACGACGTCTTTGCCGCTCGAGGCCGGTCGAACGGGAGATTTTTAGATGAAAATTACAATCTCGTCGGTCGATCGAATTGGAAAAAGAAGGGTGATGGAGGATGGGTGTGCGGGGGTGGATTCTTTTGAACGAGTCACCCCGAATTATGAGGGGTTCGGGAGAAGGTCGCGAGGACAGAATCGCACGATTATAATTTGGTAACGAAGCGATATGTGAAGAGACGACCCTCGGCGGGATCTTTTTGAGAGGCTTGCACCATCCCCCGTGGGGGTTGGAGGGATCGTTAGAGCGAGAATTGCGCCGAGCTGTATTATCGGGCTTCGTTTGTGTTTATATGTTTGTGTGTACGGAACTAGTACGATGGAGAAAACGTCGCGCGTTCATCCCCTTGGCTATTAGTACTCTCACGAAACAGCATTGGAATCGCAATTAGCATCCCCCTAACGCCTACATTTATCTTGTTACTTCCAATTTGCGAGGGTAGAGGTAGAACAAGAGGGGGAGGAAAAAGAGAAAGGGAGAGAAAGACAGTGAGAGAAGAAGGGAGGGAGCGTGTATAGGATCTCCATCGACCCTGTTTATATTTTCGCCTCATCCCCCCTTCTCGAGCAAACAAACCACCCTTAAATTTTCTCTCTCGCTTTTTCTACGATACGCTACGTACTACCCCTTCTTACCCTTGTCTCGTACATAATTGCCGCCACTTTCCAGCTACGAGTTCCCGTAAGAACGCAGATTTCAAGATGTTTCCTCTCTCGCGTTGCCGGGGGACAACGGAAAAGTGGAAAACGGGTCAACGGGCTCGGTGTATCGGGCTTTATAGGGTTTGGTCGACGGGAAGGGTGGAGAAGGGTGTAAGGTTATATGGGAACGAGTTTCGCGAGATAAAATTGCCCGATAACTCCTCTGTCGCGCTTACGTTCTCTCCCTCTCCCCCTCTCTCTCTCTTTCTCTCTCGGAATTCCACGAAACTCGAACATCCCCCGCGACGCCCTTGCGGGAAGAAAGAGAGCATTTTCCCCGATGTTGGTACCGAGACGACCGAGGGAAAATACCGGAGAGCTTCCAACGAATGTATTCTTTGTGTTCGGTCCAACGCCATTTCTCATTGGCGCTTAAAGCTCGTAATCCCACGGGATAGAATATGAACGAGATCGAGTTTCACCCGTGTTACACTCGTCGCGTATGCACACATATATCGCCCTTTTTTTATTCACCCGCCAAACCAATTTTTTTCTCATCAACCCCCACCCCCTACCCCCCAAAAAACACGAAAAAATCCTCGCAAAAAACAGTGCGAGTAACCTTGGAGATTGAAAAAAAATCTTTACCATCGCAATTTACATCAACGTTTAAAAAATCGCGAAAAACTTTCATCCCCTCTGCCGCATCTCGCGTCTCGCGTCCGCAACGCGTCGCTGCGAACGTAAACGTGAAAACTTGACGAGGCTAACTCGTAACTTGTTACGGAATGGCGTATGACATAGCGTTGACTACCCGGTTCGTACGCCGGGAGTCTCGTCACAGAGGGAAATAGTCAGTAGAAGGCGTACGAAACGAGAGGCGGAGGGAGTGAAAAGCTTCCCCGCATATACACGGCTATTTCTCTCTCTCCCTCTCTCTCTCTCTTTTCCATTCAGTAAAGAGAGGTGGGTTTGGGGGTGGGGAGGGGCGAGGGGGGAGCATGCGTCGCACAAAGTTGTCCGAGGGTCTACAACCGGAAATTGCAAATGAGAAGTACATTTGCCTTGCCCGTGAGAGTCAACTCGACCGTGCGTCGGCATACACGACTGCTTCAGTTTTCTCGTATTTCTCTCGCGCCTGTATAACTATGTACGTGTCCTTTACTCGTAACGTCCACGATGGAAAACGTTTGCGAGTTTTACCTCTGGTCCCCTTGTCACTGCCCTCCCCCCTGCACCGTCCCCACCAGTGGCGAGATTTTCGCGAATATTTTCACAAAGCTTATCGCGGCGTCGAATTGTTAAACGAAACGTAAACGCTGGAGTATTGCGACATGAAATTACGTTCGTGAAAGAATCGACGTCAGTTTGAAATTAAGATGAGAATTGATCGAGATGGGGTGGAGAAAGTTCGTGGGAAATCGAAAGAAAACGACGAGGGTTCGTTAAGACGATGAAAAGATTGAAAGAAAAAAGATAGGGATGATTCATTTTTAGGGATGAAAAATTATTCGAATTTCAACGAAAGCCTCGAGTGGGTTTGTTGTCTCGTTCGAAGCCTCGTTTTGTCGTACGAAACTCGATGGTGGCCCGTAATACATCAGGAAATTGAACAGAATTTGCGGTACGATCGACGCGAGTATAATAATGTCGACGATGTGGCGTGAATATCGTGTCTACTCGTCGACGAATGGACACGCGAACGCGATATCCTGGCGTAGTCTTCTCCTTCGCCCCAGGGGCTCGTCGACGATCCAATTTTATTGGAATTAAATAATCTGCGAAAAAGAAGAGAAAAAAACAAAGGAAAATTAATCCACCGACCAAAGAACGTAAACGTATTGCACTCTTTTTCTTTTTTTCTCAAATTTGTGCGCATAGAATTTAAAAATGGTTGGAAATAATTAATCCACGCGTAGCCAAAGCTTCGTATTTTATTTTTTTATTTTTACAGCGATCGTTGGTAATCCCGTTTGAAATTACGTTGCTCTCTTCGCCCGAGGAATATCGGAGATCGTATCGTATTTTTTTTTATTTTCAAAATTCGTAATTGACGATATTAACGAGAGGAATCGAGTTTCACCTCCATTTCCACCCCTTACTCTTTCTACAGATTTAAACGTATAATAATTGATGTATCTGTCTAATCTCATCCCTCTTCTTTCGCATGAATATATGTAGGGGATGAGAGGGCGATGGCGAACGAATATACGCCGGGGGTTAATCGTCCTCGCGTCGAAAACGAGAAACGTATAGAGCCAATAATAATGGACGAGAGAGAGAGAGAGAGAGAAGTTTGGAATAGGAGGGAAAAAAACAACTACTCGACTCGTAGAGAACCGAAGAGAAAATAAAATCGGGTCATGGAAAAGAACGTACGCGACTCTCTCGTCGGTGGAGAGATCGAGTGGTGAAAAAACAAAAAAGAAAAAAAATAACCGAAAAAATTGCATCGTTCGGTCGAAAAGAACGTACGAAACGTAGAGGTACGTCGATTTTGCCTACTGCTACGTACGTCGATCGATTCTACCCTTGTTTTCGCATCGACACACGCGATTCCCTCTTCGTCTCTCTGTCAATCGGCTATAATCACGTTTGCATTCCGAATTACGTCATCACTGCTGTCCGGAGAAAGGGTGAGTAAGAGAGAGAGAGAGAGAGAACGAGAGGGATGAAACGAGCGAGAGGAAATTTTGTGCGCATTTAAAGTCCGGCACATTGAAATTGGTGGTGATAAAATTGTACTGCTCATTCGAACAGAACAGTTATATATATATATATACACGTCCATCATTTACTGTTAATTTCTCATAAACAAAATACTAAACGCGACTATACGCCAAATCCTGTGACCCTCGATAATAATAAACAAACAAAAAATAAACAAAATTAAAGATCGTTTTTAAAATAGAAAATTAATAATTTTTTTTATTTGACAATAAGCAAACTATATTTCAACAATTTCTTTTTTCTTCGCGTTACGATACATTAACAAACAAAAAGAAATTCAAGAGAACGAAATTATCGACGAAACAGGTAGGTATAAATGTTTTTCAACAAAATCGGAAAATTCACTACCCAGTTTGCTTTTCCGTCTCACGGCTCGCCGAGTTTTTAGGATCCGGTAACGAGCTCGACGAACGAAATGAGGTAACTCCCCGCTTACCAGCACAACCCAGTGAATTTGTTACATTATATTTTCTCTTCTCTTTATTCGCTTTCGACCCGTAAAACAAAAACAAAAAAATAAAAAACGACGAAAACAAAAAAAAATGGTAAATTTACAAACACGACGAACTTTTCATTTAATATTATGAAACGTTTCGCGACAACGGTGGAAAAGGGTTGGGAAAGTGGGTGGGGGGTGGATTATCCGTTAACTCTCGCGAATGGCAAACGAAAACGTTGCTTTCGTTCGAGCGTGCCCTCTTTACACACGGGCGCCACACTGCGAAACATAACGAACCGATAAAAACACGTTATTAGCACGCTCGCGTTGCCGCGAACTGTGCCGTCGAACGAACAAAGACCAAGCGTCGCGTCGTGCGCATGCGCCCGAGAGAGTACAACATTTTCAA
The DNA here is from genome assembly GCA_964017225.1 of Netelia inedita. Taxonomy (NCBI): domain Eukaryota; kingdom Metazoa; phylum Arthropoda; class Insecta; order Hymenoptera; family Ichneumonidae; genus Netelia; species Netelia inedita. The sequence continues at coordinate 39,407,415 of OZ024923.1, forward strand.
CCCTCTTTCCTTCGCTCGATCCGCCGTTTCTCGCTCATCGATGTTTTGCAATTCGAATTCATCGATTTTGATTGATATGCAAACGTAGTTGCTACTGACGTGCGCGCGCACCTGTAACCACCCCTTCTGCGTTATCACTGTCGCGCGCGCCAGCGAGATTTGATGAGTCAATCGAAGCGCGCCCACACGGGGTAATACACTCTTGTTAACGAGGGAAAATTACGCGGTAGTAACAGCTGATGGCTTCGCGTCAACGATCGAGCCAAAAACGACGAGATATCAATATTCTTCTTTTTTAATTTATTTTTTATCCAACACCCCACCGTTGCTTTATCGGTTAATCGCGAAACGACGAAAATATTATAGTCGATACAAATTGGCGTTGATACCGGCGTGAAATAAACCTTGTACGAATTTAACGGTCAGCGAAAAAAATCGCGGAAACACGAGCGACGACCGTCGTTCTCGTTCGTGAATCTTTTACGATTTCTTTCGAGATCGAAAAAGATCGTGGCGCACGCGACGACCGACGCGGGACGATAAAATTCTTTCGATGATTCGTTCGCGAGACGTTGGGATCGAACTCGCATGCATAATTCATACGCGATAACGGGAAAAATCTTGTCGAAAGCCAATAATTGGACGTATGACGATGGTGGAAAGAAGGATGAAGGAAGAAGACGGAAGAAGAGGGGAATCGACGTTTTTCGCATTGTGACGGAGAAAAAAAGGGGCCCTCGGTGGGAGAGGGGTGAAGGGGGGTGGGGGGGCGGAAAGGGGGTGGTAAAGAAGTAGAGGGGTAACGTAGACACAATAGAGTCTAGCATCGATTTTCAATAGTTGGCTTTGACTGCTATGTCTGCGCTACTCGTTGAAAAAACAGTTTCGTTTATGATTTCGACGGGTAAGATTCGTAAAAAAAAGTCTTTACCGTGGGAAATGGGAAGTAGGTATCTCGATCAGGGAGGATACGACTCGCTCGTACGAAGATCGAGAAAATTCCGCGAGCGAGAGAGAGGGAGAGAAATAAAATGAAGGTAGAATGCGAAAAATGAATAAACGACGTACTTTTTTTTCTTCTTTTTTTTTCTTTCACGCGTTACACATTACGAGGAGAAGGAACAAGACACTCTGAATTTGCATGAAATTAGTAGTGCGTATCCTGAATATCTATGGTCTCGGTGTTTTCTCCCGCGTCAGCCTCCGGCTTGGGCTTTATGTTTATTGTTTTCAGGACAGAATGAGAAGAATGAGAGAAAGTGAGAAAGAAAGAGAGAGAGAGAGGCAAAAATGCAAGCAACGTTTCGCTCGGTGGCGAGACTAACAGTGGCGAAAAGTGTGAAGAGTCGTCGTCTCTCTCTCTCTCTCTCACCGTTATAGCGACAGTGTCTCGCACAGGATGGAACGGAGAAAGGCGTGACGTTATTAAGAGAGCTAAAAAAAACAAAGAAAATCTAACAAAATGTAAAAATACAAATAGAAAAAAGAAAAAAAAAGAAAAAGTAGGTAAAAAGCGTCGCAGGCGAGAGCGGGAACTCGGTCTCATTCTACCGGGTCGTAGCTCTCGTCGCGTGTGGTCTAGACACGTCGCGAAACCTCAAACGTTAATTTTTTTTTTCCTTTTTTTTACTAAACCCTCTCGCTCTTTTTTTTCTCGCGGTGAAAAAGACCGCGACAAAAGAACGCCACGCGTTTCTAAAAAACTCCTTTTCACTCGCCTCCGACACTACGTCGTAATTGTCACCGAGAGAACGAGAAACGTCGCGCGAAAAGGAAAATAGTAAAAATTGGTCATCAACGTTTTTTACCCAGAAATTTGAAAAAATAACAATCTTTTCTTTCAAATTGTTCAATCGAAAAATTCTAGGTCAATTATGTTTCGGGGCGAATGGGAAAACTACGCAAGAATCGACGAGGTATGCGAGGTGGGGAATCACTGGTAACGTCGGTTTTCGGGGCAAGAAGCGGGAGCATCGATTCAACCCTCTACCTACCCCCTACCATCTCCGTTCTCGCAGCCTCGGCAGTACATCCGTGTAATCCGGGCCTTCCACGAGTCGACTTTTTACAACTCGGCGACTAATTTATCTTCCTAAGCTACCCCCTACCCTTTCAACGTCCAACCTCCCTCTCTCTGTCTCTCTCTCTTTTCCAACCCCCAACCCCTATATCCCTCTTGCACCCAGTCGCGCCCTCGCGTCGTTCGTTCTACATATAGCCCGTGTGCGCTCGCCGTTTTCATACATAAATCCTGCCGGTCAACTGGTCCTGGCCGTTCCTCTCTCTCTCTCTCTCTCTCTCGCACGTGCACGAGCGAGTATAACATCGCGTACTTTCTCGCTCGATCTATCTCTCCTATGTATACATGGATAACTCGGTGCTTACTCTCTCTCTCTCTCACTCTTTGCCTTCGTTCCTTCTCCGATTCTCGAATTCCGCAGTCTCCGGAACGTTCGGTGGTCGGCATTAAATCCGAAACGGAAGCTCTTCTGAAGAGTAAGAGAGAGAGAGAGAGCGAGTGAGAGAGTGAGAGAGGGGTAAACGAGGGTGAGCCAGAACGCGCGTGAGAGCAGCCACGAGCATTAACTTGCCGAGCTCCGGCTGCCGCAGCTAGTAGTTAAGGTTCTCCAGTAGTCAGACGCGCCAAGTTCAAGCAGACTGAGCGACGGATTGACATCGAACAAAAAATCATTCCTATCCATTTTTCTTACGATGATTCTAATAAAAATAACAATTTAATAAAACCAATTATATTATAGTTTATATAATTAACATTTAAACATTATTAATTACATTATATATAGATAAAAATTAAATTATAAAATTACAAATTTGTATTGCGAATTTTCTATTTAACGGAACGATTTCGATACAATTTCTAACTTTCTGATTTTTATCGTATCTTCCTATTGAAGAAAATCATGAAAAACATCCTATATCGAAGAGTTTTTCTTCAATTTTGAATCGCGATACTGGCTGAGTCGTTGGATCGGATTATGGAACAAAAATTCAACTAAGCAGTGTGTGTGTATGTGTTACTCGTCAATCCACGTATCGGGGAGGCAACGTTTGACGTCTGCCACGATACTGGGCAATGATGGATGAGAGTCTGCCCGTAAAAAGACACCAGTGGCTATTATCTCTAAGCTCGCTCTGTATATATGGGGCATTCCACGCCAAATCGGACAGTTTCAAATTTTTTTTTTTGATTTTCTAAATTTTTTGATATTTGTCAGTACCCATCGAAAAACTCTTCGTGGCAAATTTTGAGATTTTTTTTATTATCCGTTCAAATGATATCGAATTTTCAAAAATGGGTATGCCCGCAAACCCCTTTGACAAAAATCGGTATTTTGGTATTCTTGTATTCGATACATTTTTAGAGCTTATACCGATCAGAAATTGCTCGCTGATCACGAATCCGTAGGTAGTTTGTCGTTAGCACGTAAAATGGTAGGTGAAAAAACGAAAAAACTTTGAAAAATAACGTTTTATCGTTTTTTCTCCTACCATTTTTCGTGCTAGCGAAAAACTACCTATGGATTCGTGATCAGCGAGCAATTTTCAATCGGTATAAGCTCTAGAAATGTATCGAATAAAAGAATTCCTAAATATCGATTTTTTGAAAATTCGATATCTTTATCCAAAAAATCGCTCTGTTTTTGGCTGTTTGCTCATAACGTCTTCAATAATAGTGAAAATTGAATCTTTTTTTTGGAAAATATTCGTTTTTGAATGTACTTTTAAAAAAAAATATATATATATAGACAAATTATTTGAGGTGTTTTTTAATGTGATTTTTAATTTTTAAACTTTAAATCTTTTTTTTAATGTGAGTGCATATTTTGATTTTCACGAAATTCATATACATTAAACTTCTATCAATGTAACAACTTTTAAGCCTGGGTAGATCGTGAGCTGTCCATAATTAATATTTTTTTATCGTTTTTTGAAAGCTTGGAAAAAAATAAATTTCGCCAAATGTTCAAAAATCGAAAAAAAATAGTAATTATGAAAAGCACACGATCTAACCAGACTTAAAAATTGTTGAATTTTATGTTAAATTATTTTGAAACTGTCCGATTTGTCGTGGAATGCCCCATACATAGTTATAGCATTGTAAAAAAAAGCAGCTCATCCATTTTAAGCTCGCTCGTACAAGCTCGCGCGCACACGGACAAGACATTCCTAGTTCGATGCAGCGAGACATACGTCAGGCTTAAAACGATATTTGTTTTTTTTCCTCCAATATAAATAAACCTCCGTCAAAATATGAAAATTTCAAAATAAAAAATTTCAATATCTTTACATTAAATTTCACCCCTTTCTCTCGATTTTTACATCATAATTTACGTAAAAAGGACGAAAGTAGAAAATAGAAGGTGGTGGATAGAAAATTCACCCAACCCCAAAAAAAAAATAAAAAAAATAAAACCGAGCGACTCCGGGCGTTCACCAGAGTCGGATAAAACGCAAGTCCCGAAGTGCAGGAAGCGCAAAAGCATCGAGATGTGGTAGCGAGGGGGTGGGGGGTTGGAGGATAGCGAAGGAAGGAGCACGGCCCAAGGGACACCAAACCACCACCGTGCGGTAATACTTTTAGCCCGTTGGTGGAAAGCACGAAAGAGAGACAGAGAGAGGGACAGAGACAAAAAGAGAACAAGAGAGACAGAGCGAGGAAGAGAAAACGGTGGCTAAAGCGTCTCGGTCTAAGTGGTCTTCGCCAGTTATCTCCCGGAGACTACAACTTTGCATAACGATTATTGCTTTCTTTCTCGCGTTTTCTCGCGTAGTCGGCGGGTGGGGGGAGTGGGGGGGGGGCGGGGGGTAGGTCGGTGCGCGACGATGACGACGAACACGACGAGAAGAGAGGAAGAGGGCTTTGGTATGTCGTGGACGAGAGTTAACACCGTCGCGCCAAACATACACGTGGATTGTATCGTTTCCACTCCGGACGAGGGGGTAACTACCGCGTCTAAAAGCACGCCGGAGAAGAGTTTTTCAAGAGGATGACGAAAAAAAGAAAACAAAAAATGTAAAAAAAAGTATAAAAATAACGAAAAAAACAACATTATTCGACTTTATCGAAAAAAAAAAATCTAAACGAGATCGTTCTTTTTTTTACACGATTTTCGCTCAAGCGCCGAAAAGACGGATCCGTACGATGAAACGCGACGAGACAACGCCGGGAATACCCTGGTGTACGGCGTATAAACGGAAGAAATCTTTTTTGGTTTCATCTCCAGGTTTTTGTCGTGTGCGGGCGACGCCTTCCCGATGAAATTTAAATATTGCGAGCTCCCGGGACGCGTACGAGGACGTCGTATCCTTTCTCGTTCCATCCCCCTACCCCCTCTCCCCAACTACCCTTAAGAACGCGGTAATGTTATTCTTGTCGGGACCACCCGAGCTTTATTCGCGAGTGAAATTCCGGTCTTCCGGGCTGTGCGACTTTGCCCGCGTTAAAACGTCGGTTCTTGTGCGTTTCCGGACGCTTCGGACGCGAATTTAAAAAAATAATTTTTTTTTTTCTTTGCCTTTAGATCGATCCGACCTTTTGTCGCGAGATTCCCGTCGATCGGAGAAATAATTGATACGAGGAGCAATCATTTTATTCGTTTGAAAGAAAAAAAATATAAAATATTGAAAATAAATATACGAAATTCGATCTAAATCTCGAATAGATCGATTTTTCCGCGGCGATTCGTCCATCCGTTGTGCGTCGTGAAAACGATGAGTCTCACGCGACGTTAGCGTTTCCGGACGTTCGAACGGACGTCCCGATATCGCGCTTGCGAGAGAATTTCTCTCCGATAGAATTTTCATTTTTATTTTTCAATTTTTTCTTTTCTCCCACCCCCTACCCCCACTACTCGCGTGAAATACAACTTCTCATCGTTTTCTCATCGTATCCCGCGTGAAATATATTTTATTTCTTTATCGCCGCCGTCGCACTCTCTCTCTCTTCGATACGCGCAATTTCGAAAAACGATTTACACAGGATTGATGAGAAATTTCTATCCTTTCGTTTTCCTTTTTTTCTCTTTTTATTTTCTCTTTTTTATCTTTTTCGTCAACGAGACACGCAGTAAAATTCACGTATATGTCTTCGCTTTCGAATCACAGGCGATAGCGAGAGAGAGAGAGAGAGAGGTTTCATTTTTATACGTCGTTGCCAGGGGGGTGGGGGCGCAAGAGCTTGTGGCCGTGCTGTACGATTCAATCGAGTCACGCCATTAACCGACTCGATCCATTTTCGTTCGACGATAGGTCACGCTCCGTCGACCGCTTTTCCTTTTACTCTCGCATTATTTATTCAGCCGTAATGAACGAAGCTTCGCGGAGGGGTGGGTTTTTGGGTGGGTGAGAGAATGAGAGAGAGAGAGAGAGGTATATGCCGCGAAAGTGAGATCGAGAACGAGAGACAGAGAGAGAGAATCGGGGGTGGTTGAGGCCGAAGTGAGTAAAGGGGTGAGAACGAGGGGTGGCCCGAAGCGAAAAAGAGAAAGAGATACGCCTCGATCAGCCCGTAACCGCGCGTGAGCTTCGAAAACCGCTATAAATCAAACGTTCGACGCCATCCCATCGTTTTTTGTACACTTCGTTCCCTCGTTCTTCTCTACTTCTATCTTTTTTCTTTTTTTTTGTCATTTTTTTTTATTCTCCATACTTTTTGTTCCTTGATTTTTCCATCGCGTCTGCTATACCTGACGAGACTCGACCGCGTCACGTACGTTCGGACGAGGTAGCGACGAGGGCCATATCCAGAAAAGCACCGGGCGCAGTGCGATACGTACGCGCGAAGGGACATAACCCCGGCGCGAGAAAGCCCGAGTTCCGGCCAAACGGGACGATAAAAATTCATCTTTCGCGCGAGAAAATGCTGATCCGCGTTTTTTCCTTCCTATTTCCCCTTTTTTCGTTTCTTCCTTTTTTTGGGGTGGAAATAAATAACTGCGAAATAACTAAATATTCGACGCGTCCAAAGTATTTTATGGGATTTGCTTTTCAATCCAGCGTATGAAAGAAATAATATTTTTATTATTATTTTTGAATATTATAATATTCGATGGAATGATTTTATATTGAAGAATAATAAATTCTAATAATAAAAATAATTCTATTAAAATACGTCGAATGTTTTTTTAAATTTAATTTCAACGATAAATTAATAAATTTCGATTCTCCCATGTCCAATTTGCGTTTATATAAATTATGGGTTTGTAAGTTTGTATCGAGACGCGGTAGGGAAGCTCGACTGACGGAATTTTGTTTTCGCACGTCGCTTTAAAGTTTAATTTTGGGCGAAAAATCCAACGTGGGACGGAGCAGGCCACGAGGAGAGGGACCTGAGTTGGAAATGTCGTCGGGCGAGAGGGAAAAGAGGGAAAAGAGACCGAGAGGGAGAGAGACAAGAGTCGCGAAGACGTCGAGAGTGGGAAAGATTTTCTCTCGGTGACTAGAAAAGTGTGCCCTCTTACAGTTTTCTACATAATACTATATATACATATATATATCGCTTAAGAGGGTGGGTGTGTGTAAAACCCTCCGAGAGTCGACGAACGAGACTATTCCCACGAGACATGAAACTTTAAAGAGGAATGACGACACACACACACACACACACACACACACGTACGCACAGAGAGACTAGCTATATCGCGAAAAAACCAGAGCGTCCCGTCTCGTTTCGAGAATCACGACGCTTTTACAAACGAATTTTTGAACAGTCTCCTCTCGACGTGACGAGCGAACGTCCAGCTAGATTAAAGTTCATTTTTTTATCAAATATTCAAGCCACTTTTTTAATACAAAATATAAGCTAAAAAAATCATTACAAAATAGAAAATAAATCATAAAATTTTCTTCGTAAATTAAATTGTGATATTTATTTTTTTACGAGTTAATTTTGTCCGAAATTTTGAAATTTTGGAATTTGGTACGTGGGTACCAAATTACCAAAACTCGATGATCTTCCTCGTCTCGTGATTCTCGCTGCGCTCAATTTATACCTGTCCGAACGAGAAACGCGAGCTCGCCACCGAATGATAAATACACGTTCGCGGGGTTGTACGAAATACAGCGAATACGCAATTCCGAGGACCGCGAAGGGACGACAGCAGCTATAGCGGGGTAGGTATCGATTGATCAACGCGCATTATCCGAACAGAACTCATCGTTCGGTCTCTCCTCTCGATGGTGAAAACCTCGTAAAATTTTTATATTCACGGACAAAAAAGAGAAAAAGCGGGAAAAACTGGCGTTCGTTTCATCCCTCTGGTTCAACCCCCCCTGCCCGCCGCTCCCACCATTTCCTACCTCGTACACGTTTTTCCCAACCAATTTCTCATTTCTTCTCGTCGAACCCAAACAGCCCGTTCTCACTTCGCTCTCACAACTTTTGCCACTTATCTTTCGTACACCCCCGACCGTACGTACACGATATCTATCGCGTGTCGACGCACGGTTTATCAAATACCGAGCGATGAAGTCCTCATCATCGAGCAAACTCACTCTCTCTCTCTCTCTCTCTCTCTGTCTGTCTCTCTCTCTCTCTCGCTTCGTTCAATTTACGTCTCGTCTCGTAAAGGAGTTCGTTAACCCTTCCCGGATAAATTTTCGTTCCTACCTTCGCCGTATCTAAATATACAAATAGAAAACTACCTCGAACATTATTCCAATAATAATTCTTCCTATTCTTCGTACAATTTCATCAACGTGTGTCATGAATAATAAAAAAAGAAAAAGAAAAAAACAGAACTAAAAGTCTCCGCGCAAACTGCCCGATGACGTAGGGTAGTGGTAGGGAGGAATTTTTCCATTGGCAATTTTCCTGAGAGCATTTCATTTCGCGTATCACGTCGTATTTCATTCTTCATCCCCCCCTCGGCCTCATCCTTAAGAAACTCGTTTCAATTTCTCCCGCGAGAAGACGACGAGTCGCTGGATACGTTTACTCAGAGACAACGTAAATTATATTCGTACTAAAGAGCTGCCGGGGGGGGGGGGGGGGGGAACTTGTTCGTCGAGTAACAATCAGCTCGATGAAACGATCGCTCGGGATCGAAATTGTCATCCCCCCCCCTCTCCCCGCCACCCCTATCCCACGAAAATTCACGTCGCACGTCACGTGACAAATTTTGCAATATGCAACGAGGGCCATTCGGATTTTATTCATAAGATGAGTTACAGGCCGCGATTAATGTGTCACGTGGAAATTATTTAAAGCTCGCTACCGAAATAGGGGTGTTGATCATTAACACGGTTATCACGGGAGGTCCGATGTATTTTCGGGATGGGGATTCTCTCTTAACCGCATTCCCAGACGCTGAGCGACTCTCACGCTATATTACGATCAAAGTTTCGCGAACTATGGTATTATATAAACGCTTGTTTTACGATCGAATCTCGCGGTAATCAAAGTTTAGCGACTTGTACCCACATAGACACACGCGCATATATATTTATATATGTATAATGTATGTAGGTGTGTGTGTGTGTGTGTGTGTGTGTGTGTGTGTTAAACAAGAGCGATAAAACGAGAGAGGAATGGTTAACAGTGGCGAAACGATAGTTCCTTGGTGGTATATCGCGAGACAAAATTGACCGGGAGTACACAGAGACAACGATCTAGCCGTTGGAGAATAGACAGTAGGAAGAGAAAGAGGATACCATGAAGAGGTAACATTTTGCACCTATAGAGAACCGTAGGAACGAGAGAACGTACGATTTACCGGCTAATAATGCCGCTAGAGGGCGAAAAACGTTTCATAGGGGTGAGAGACGGAAAAAAGGTAAAAGAAAGTCACTTGGTCGGTGGGGTGGGGTGGGGGGGTGGGGGGGGGGGGGGGGGGGGTAAGAGAGTTGGAGGAGTTTGAACGGGCGATGGTGTGTGGCCAGGATCAAATGAAAACGTACAATCCCCCTTTCGCGGATTAGAAGCAACGTAGGACGGGCTCTTCTCCCCTATCCACGGTGGCCGTAACATCCCGCGGTGGATGGTGGGCGGGGGTTCTGTTAAATTCACCTCCGTCGGAGCTTTTGCGGTAAGATGGCTCCATTTCTCTCCTAGTCGTACTTCTCCCCCGAGTACCAACGATCGCTACGACGATCGTCTAACCCTCCTACGATCCTCTCGCTTTCTCTCTCACTCGGACGTTACGGGTCTGACTCGAAGCTTTTCCTCGCATCTCACCCCCCTTCCTATCCGTCGCTCTCTTCGATTATGTTCCCGACGTCGTCCGTCACCTTTATCGATCGTAATCCTCGGAATAAATATAATAATGGATAAGCGACAAGGAAATAAATCTAATAATATGAAATAATATGAAATAAAAATGAAATAAAAGTAAAATTTTTATCGAGTTTAAAATTTTGGTCGCGTTTGGAAAATTATTTTCACATCGCGTACGAGAGCTTTCGTCCTCCTTGATCCAAGGACCTTTTAATTTTTTTTTCTTCTTCATTCTTAATCCTTCGTTTCAATTAATATTCAAAGTTTTATCAGTACGACAAGAGGTCGCCCGCTCGTTATCTCTCGTGGGCGAAAGAAATGAAAGAATGAAAAAGAAAAGAAAAATAACAAGAAAGAAGAAACGGTGAAATTAGAAAGAGAGAAAGAGTCAAGAGAATGGTGAAAGTTTTCACGAGTCGACGAGGGCTTTCTTGCTCTACTACTACCCCCCCCCCCCCCCCTCCCCCTGCCCCACACACCGGTGTACCTAATTGAAAGTTTATTCTCCGCTCGACTTTACATTTTCCTACCAAGGTTTTGGCTTGCTTTTCGCGCGCGAGAAATTACCGTCAGGTAGAGTCGTCAGTTTTGTCAGAAGTGTATGTCGATGATAATAATTTTCGACCGTGCGCTCTGAGATTGGAAGGAAAATTGGAGTTTTCCAAGGGGTTGCCTACGAGACACGAGAGAGAGAGAGAGAGGGTGAAAGAGTCGTTCGGAAGGTCGCGACAATTATATACGCGGCTCAGAAGTGCTTTGGAGACGACCAGGAGACACCTGGGAACGATCAAGATTATAATTGGAGATTATGTCGGTGTAACTGCTGGTAAAATGTGCCACGAGGATTTCCCGGGCTTCGCGCGAATTATTTACCTCCGGGGTTAAAACCACCCTTGCACTACCTACGTATATATTTTTATATTTTTTTATTAGTTTTTCGAATAAACCTTTCAATATAATTTCCAAGTTGAACCCACCCCGTCCCCCTCCGCCGCCATCCAGCCTTCTTCTTCTCCTTTATGGAGGAGAAAGTTTCCACGAGGGGTGTACGAATCCGGAGTCTTTTATTGGCCAAGTGGTATTTTCGTTGAAAGAGGGTTCGGGGTACGAAAAAAAGCACGGAAGGGGTGTAAGTCACCGGGTAGAGCACCGACTCCGAAACAGGCATAAGCTCTCGGCCGAAAATTTCGTGGGGTCGAGCGCGTCGCAGGAACATAAAAGAATTCCCCTGCATCCCCCTTCTACCCTTCGTACTCCCGGAAATACGTGTATTAATATTTCTCTCTCTTGCCTTTCGAGAGACCGACTCGAGTCTTGTTACGAGTGATGAATCACGAGATCGTTCGGAAATTCTCGGCACGACTTCCGGTTCGGTTACTACCGTTTCAACCCCTCGCGACGACTATTTGTCGATATTTAAGATTTTATTTCTCACGTATATTTTTTTTGTTCTTTGTTTCATTTTATTTTTTTGCTTTATTTTTTTGAAAATCTCGTTTCCATTTAGCAAGAAAAATTCTCGTCTTCTAAATTCTCCCCATCGTTTCTAAAAAAAAAAAGAAAAATCTATGGTCACTCGCGATTACGCGAACGTTCTCGTCTACGTCGTGACGAGGGAAAAAAAAGAGTAGAAAAACGTAAAAAGCGAGAAAGCGAGAATATGTCCCGTACGACCTCCGGCTTGCTTTTTATGTGCCGAGCAGTCATATCAACCCCTCCGTTAAAGGGAATGGACCCTTGTCCGGGCTCTCTACGAGCCATGACATTCTCGGTTACGAGACTGAATTTTCCCGGAGTAATAGAAATATCGAGAATCGTCAATTTCTCCACCCCGGTGAGGGAAAAAAGAAAAAGAACAAAAAAAACGAGTAAAAGTATATCGATACGGGAATGAAAAATAATTGACAAAAAGAGAAGTAAACGGGGGTTGAAAATGTTTTTTTCTTTCTTATTTTATCTCTCTCTCTCTCGCTCTCTCACGAGGTATAAAAGCTCGAAGAAGTGCAGTCAGGTGGCGCTAGGGGATAAATAATTTTTCTCTCGTTCTCTCCCTCTTTCTTTCTTTCTCTCTCTCTCTCTCTCTCTCTCTCTCTCTCTCCCGCTTCGCCTTGTTCCACGGATAAAACACTATGTACTCTCAGCCCTCTCGTCGAGAGTTATGCAAACTCGCGGCATTACCATGGCCTTTATAAATGCGACACGTACACACGAAGAATCTTTTATCCTACCCCTCTCTCTCTCTCTCTCTTCCCCGGTACTTCGCTCTCACAGTATTATGAGAGGACGTGAGCTAGAGAGCAAGGGAGAGAGAGAGAGAAAGAGAGAACGAGAGAAAACTGGCGCAACCACGCTACATTGAACAATTACATTGTGATTTGTGCACGTCTTTCCGACCGGAAATGAGAAACGTAGGTATGAGCAAGCAGCTTCTTTCACCATCAATAATAACTGTTTTCGAATATTCCATGCTCCACGAGGGAGGCTAACGTTCCAGGAGGGAGAATGAGATTCGTTTATTTATCCCGAACACACACGCGCGGCAAATCCTCCCGAAGTTTTCTCGATGAGAAAAAAAGAAGACAAGAAAAAAAACGAGAATCACACCCCATCCATTCTCACGTGAAAATTTGCACGATTTTCCGGCTAACGAAACGACTCGTGTATACGAAAGAAAAAAATCTGTCGTGCGATAAGTTTTGAAAAATGACGATCGGTTGCGCGTAACCCTCCGGGGCCCGAAGGGGGTGGAATACCGGAAGTGGGATTCGAATCGATCGAGAAGACAAAATTTATATTAATCGAATCGCGATAGTTTGAGAATTTCGAGAATTTCGTTTTCTCATTTTTCCACCCTCTCCCCCTCACTCTAACGAAACTTGCCCTTTAAGGGTTGGTCTCTGGCGAGCAAAGCATCGAACAATGAATGTACACGCTTCGCGAACGTTGTGCACACGCATAAAGCTCGTTTCTCCGAGAAGGAAATGAGAGTCTCGTTCTATTCCCGAGAACTACCCCCCTCCCCTGCAGCCCGAAGCTTCGTACACAAACCTTCCTCATGCAACGCTCGAGGAGAACGAGTTTCGCGATATCGAATTTCTCATATGTACGAGCTCGACGATTTTCTCGACGCTTTTCTACAACCAGAAGGAAATAAATACCGATCGACTTTCGTTTCGTTCGATATTTTTTTTCACACCCTTTCCCTCTACGAAGAAAAATCTAAATATTTCGCACGCCTACAACGCGAAAATCGAAATCCCGTTTTAATCCAATTTTGCGTTCATTCGACCACCATACGCGGACGAACAATTATAATAATCTGCGTACTTTTTTCTTTTAATTTTATCTCGTTTTGTTATATTCGCACATCCCTCGAGTCCCACAATGAAAAATAGACGAACGGTTTTTGCCTGTTTTACCAAAAACTTTCACGTAATGATAATTCGGGAGGACGAACGACAGACCGAAAGAGAGCGGGGCTGGGGGTGGGGGCACAGAAAAAACCTACGCGACCCATTCGCGTGATACGTGATGCGAATAAACATATAAATATATATTATCGTCGTTGCCCAGAGGGATTTCGCAGTTATACGAGCACGAAAAGATTTTATTTAATTGGGACTGCGTGTCCGTACGTCTGTGTAGGTATGTCCGTGTCTATGTGTACGTGCCAATATTTTTGTTGTTTCATTCGTATCGCGACATGCGGGTCGCGAGAATCGAACAATTGCGTTTTAAGGGTCGTGAAGGGGTGGTGGTGAAGTGAAGGTGGAGCGAGGATTGAAATCGAATCGTGAGTTTGTTTTCGATCGTGGCACGGGTGGGTGGGGGAGGGGCTTGGGGGGAGTGGTTGAGTTTCGGACACGAGAAAATAACGTATAGCTTATCCCCCGGGTGGCTTTTGGTGGCTGACGGAGAAGCTAGTTGGATCGCGAAGAACACGCCGAGAAAATCTCGATGTTTCTGTACCACGATACGCTTTTTCCTCTTCTTCTCTCTTTTTCTCCTATCCCCAACCTACCCCCCCCCCCCCCCTCCCCTTCCCAAACCCCTTTCCTTTACCACCCTTAACCACCGCAAAATCCCTTCTGGTTCTGGCCGCGCGAGAACGTGGAGTGAAAAGTTTTAAAGGGATTTAAAATTCCGCTGACGGCGTCGCCACACCGACCGGATAAAACGAATGTAACTATATGTATATATATACACACAGATATATATGTATATAGTCGAATCGTCTCTTTTCATCCCTCTCGGTTCTCTCTTCGTTTCGTTTCGTTTTTCGTTTTTTTCATCCTGAAATGGGGCAGTGTAGGCTACGTCTGGTTAGTTTATTTCTCGCCCCCCCCTGCCCCTCGTCGCTCCAACCCTTCCCACCCTCTCTCACTCTCTCTCTCTCTCTATAGTTGAACGATATAGCCACGGCACACTGTCGCGTATCTGCTCAATCAATGAGGGTTGGCAGACTGTTACGGTGGGTTATGAAATACTGGCTACGAACGTGGTCGTTTTATATAACCGTGATATTCATCTATCTATATATATATGTGTATGTGTGTGTTTCTTATTCAGTCCTGCTCACCGTTCCGTTTCAGGGCAAATCCCTTTATCGTTCATCCCCCCCAACCTCCTGCCCCCTATTGCCCCCTCGGATGAAAATATATCTTGGGGTGGTATATTTTTAAAAGACGTATTTTTTACGAATAAGTAAGAACAAAGTTCGTCGAACTTTTGAATTTGGACACTCGAGATTTATTTTTGTAAGAGGATGTTTAAAAATGTTTGTATATTTTTTCCCTTTATTATTTCGTTAATTATTTTTACGCTTATACAATGAAAACTTGCGGCAAAAACGAAAAAAAATAGAAAAAATACGGACGAGATGTACTCGTACGTTACACGGGGGCAGTATTTTTGAGCTCTCGGGTACCGGCAAGCAACAAGAGTCGGAAAGGTCGATAATGAAAACAAAAAACGAAAGGTAAAAAAAATGAGCGAGAGAGAGAGAGAGAGAAACGAGGGTGGTACGAAAAAGTACTCGGGAGAGCGGAAAACGCGAAAAGTTCTCTCCATCTCAAAACGAGGTCTCATCGTGTCGTCGTCGTTGCGGTTGGTCGTTGGAGGAAAGAAAACTGTGTGGGTGTAAGAGAGAGAGAGAGAGATAGAGCCGAGCCAGGCGCAATAATATTCGAGTTTTCAACTCGATAAAGCGCTTGATTAAAAATGTACCATGACCACGGTCGCATCGTCGTGTTCCCGACCTCAGCCTTCTCTCTTCTTGTTCTTTTTGTTGTTGTTTTTTTTTTGTTTTCTTTACCCTCTCGAGTAATTCGAAAATGAGATGTTGTCGCGAAACTTGGCGAACCCGATATACGCCCATGGTCCAAGCTTCCGTTATTTTTATTTCGGTTTGTATTTTTGTTTTTATTCTCGTTCAACCCTCCGTTTTCCCTTTTTTATTTTATTTCCTATTCGGTTCTCCTATTTTTTTTTTGTTACCCCCCGCATTTTCACCGGGTGGGAGAAAAAAAGAAACGAGGGCGGAAAAAGCCGAGAGGGCGGTGTCGAGAGATGGAAGAATAGAGGGAGAAAGAGGAGGGGTGAGAATGGAGAAAAAGGAGAATAAAAAAGGAAACGCGTCATTCCGGGCCAGTGAGAAGTTGCGTTTCTCCTTGCAAGGTCATTTACCCAGGAGAGTACGAGAGCAGGAAGGGCTGCGAGGGCGTCTGAATCTTGCGCTCTGCACCGCTAATGAATATCTTCAGAGCTTTGTAATCTTGGAGAAACGAAATTACAATCCCCATTTTGTGTGTATTTTTTTCTTTGTTTTTTTTCAACGCGAATACTAGAGTTAAGGAGCGAGAGAGTCGACAGTACCAACGAAAATCACGACGCAAACGAGCTTTAAGCTTTTCCTCATCGTGACCACAATATATATATAAATACAGCTATAAAAACGAAATATAAATTCATCGCGGCTCAAGACGCACGCGCTGGCCATCGACCAAAGTTTTCTTATAGCCGCACGCTTTTTCCATCTTCCTTTACTAAAAGCGAGCTTTTGCCTACGGTTATATCGTTTCTGAGAAAAGTTGAAAGATTTTCCAATCTCTACGTCTCTCTCCCTCTCTCTCTCTCTCTGTCTCTCTCTCTAGCTCGTCTCCGTGTCTGATATTAAGCAACGGTTATTTTATCGTACGAAACACGCTGAGAAAATTTCGCTTTTACTTGGTATTTTTTTTTCTTCTTCTTTTATTTTTCTTCTCATGAACAAAGTGCGAGCAATAACGGGAAGAAGGGAAGGGGATGCGGAAGTTGCGAGGGACTAAGCAGTGGAAGACTCTCTCTCGGTCAGCCAAAATTAATAAAGTCGTCCAACGGTCGAGGCCAGTTAACGATAAATAATTTTCCGCTTCCTCTTCCTCGAGAGCTTCTCTCTATCTATCTCTGTTCTCTCTCTCTCTCTCTCTCGCATCGCTTTCCTTTTTTTCACTCTCGTTCGATCTACGTAACCGATAAAACTTTTTTAATGAAAATTGTTGTACCGCAACGGACGATCTCGCGCCACGGTGAAAAATATTGGCAGAATATCGCCTCGGAGCTTTTATACAGCCGGTGAGAAAAACGTAGCGGGAGCGACGAAGCGTGATTACGGAACGAGAACGACGCAAATGGACCTGCCAGAAACTAAAGAGGTCCGTGAGGTGAGAGCGAGACCGAGAAGATTTCAGTCAGACCGAAGCTTTTCCCGGTGAATTCCCAATGACCGATTATTGCACGTTCATAATGGTAATTGCCTGTCAAGCGCAGCCCGAACGTATTTCAATCGGCACAGGTGGTAATCACCCCTGACGAATACCGAGGCTATCTTGTAAATGATATTTATATCTTTAGAATTATTCCTAGACATGACTGACACTGTATTTCTAGAGAGACACCGACGAGATACGCGTTTCAAACCATACAAAACCAAAAAATATTAAAAAATCGACGTTTGGCAAAAATTTGACGTTGAAAAATTTGAAAATATCGCGAGTTAAAAATTAATCAGTCGAGCGGAAGCCGAGTTACGACAATTGATGGAAATTTGACAGTCGAAAGGTCTAAAAACATCGAAATACGCTGGAACTATAAAGCTTTTTGAGAAATTTTCAATTATTCGATTTTCAAATAACTCTTTGTTCTTCGACGGGATAACAAATATTACCATTTACCATGATATAATTGAAAGTGATACTAATAACAATACACACAGTCCACAATTATAAATATTATTTTTCATACGTTTTTTTTCCAGCGAACAATGGTAATTGGTGCTCGCGATTGGCAGTGCAGCGATCCCGTTGAATAATAACACGGGGAGTGGAGCCGAGCATGAATTTCCTTCGTCGCTCTATGCTTCATCGCTCGTGTGCTTTTGCCGCCGCAGTATCCCGACGGTGTTCAAAATCGACGAAATTTCATCGGATTATATTCGGACAATTGATCACCCGGATCCACGGAAAGCGCCTCGTTTAATCTGCAAACATCGTATTAATGGAACTCCCGTAAACCAACGTCGATTACCACATATCAGCCTTCTCCTCCACTTTCTCTCTATCTCGCGAACCGCTCGTCATTTCTCTATCTTTCTCGCTCCCACGATCATTTCAATAATTGGATGAAAATTTGATCGCGATAGACGAGAGGCTTGACTTTCGAACAATGAATATCGTACGGTCGATCGTTCGTTCGACACAAAACCCTCCCTGTGTGAAATCCTTGGAATTTATAAAAATCAAACTAAAACGAAAAACTTCATTAATTCAACCTTTTTGTTTCTTTTTAACATTATTTTTTTCCTCTTTATTTGCAAAATAAAGCGATAATTTTGTTATCGATAACCGAATTGGTTTGGATCCTCGAATGACCGTTTCGCGCGAGAAATTTGTTCGATCCATCTCGCGGAGATTTATCGGTCCGCGTCGTGGAGGTGGAGTCGAACGTTCTTTGCCAGGAGATAACTCTCGCGAGGGCGATGACGATCTTGAGTAACCGTGAGCAACGTCTCGAAACCCAAACTCGATAGTATCTAGCGGAATGCCAATTTATTATAACACCAAAGATTTTTGCCTCGCGTTCCATCTCGTGGCATTCCTCGACAACTCTTTCGGCCCGTAACCGTCCGACGAAGCGTAACAAAATCCGAGTCAATTAACAGAACGTCGTCGAGGATCCCATTAATAATCCCAAGCACGCTGGACCACTCTAACCAATCGCAACATTTTTCTCTTTTTTTGGTCCTCTTTGCCACGTGGCGGAAAACCAAACCCGCGAGATAAAAGTCGTACGAACTAAATATTCTTCGTCCTCGCTCCTCGCTTCTCTCGTTTTACTTCTCTCATCTTTATTTTGGAGCCGCGATTCGCTTCTTTTTTTCGTACTAGCTACCTTTGTCTCTCGTGCCTCGTGGCTGAAATCTCAGTTTTTTCTGTTGCTTTTTGGCCCGGAAAACCACCAACGATCCCAGTCGCCCCGTTGTCTCTCTTTTACGCGAGAAATCCACGAGTGGTGCATTGGATATGCAAAATGGTCGGACGGGAGGCTCAAAAAGTCAGGAGAACCTCAACCAGGCTCCCCAGTGGACTCGTATCTTTCTCTCGGTCGCGCGGTCCTCGCGATAGCGACCGGCTCTCGCCCGCAGCTACCAACGAGCTTTCGCTCCTCCGCGTACGGGCCATTCCGCATTAACATTGTGCTTTTTTTTACCCCACGAAAATTTTACATCCTCGACGTAGCACCAAAAAATCCTAACTTACAGGCCCGAATTCTATTCTACCCACATTTTTTTCTTTTTTCTCAAAACTATGAATGACTCTCAAGGTCACTCGGATCAAAAATTAGACATTTTTCTAAACACCAGTTTTTTTTCGCGTGAAATTGCCCGTACATCGAAACGATACGTTTCCTACTCGCACCTTCGCCTCGGATATCTTACGATACGATTGTATCGACCCCCTTGGCCACGACTACGACCGCGCAATTCCTCCCCCTCCCCACCCCCAACCCCTCCTCATCGTTCTCGACTCTCTAAGTACAGCTTGAGATAACCCAACTACCTACATCAGCGATGATTTAACGCAAAACGACCCTGACCGTACACTCCGTTTCTCCCAACGCTTTATAAACACACGCGTATAAACTATCAAAATTTTGATCAACGGCAACAACGGTGCGTATCTCTACGCGTGACTGAAAAACATTACTCATACGCGTATAGTGTGGTTCGCTCACGTTGCTTCGTAGCGTTGCTTATATAAATATCAAATTCTCCCACCCTCGAGGTCTAATAATTACCTCCCCCTCCCCCCTCCCCGTTTCTCGTCCCATCAGCTATAGCGAATGAAAACGAATCGAATCTACCTAGGTAATTAACGATTTTTCAAAGTAATTTAATTTTTAAGAAGAAAATCTTTCATTTTCCGATTTGATTTCAATTATCTCGAGGCGCGTCTCGTCGCTCCGTTTACGATCTCGCGGTTTAACTTACGGACGTACGTATATATAGATTACGTTACGTATCGCGTTTATTCCCGTTGGTATTTAACGCGTCGGTTGATTCATGTAACTAGAATTCATCGGTAAATGCCCAGAAATATTATACTTGCTCCGTTCGTGATGGAAATTCTCGCGTCAACATATTTACTCAACGCGCGCGAACGTTTACCGGACGCGAGCGGAGAAATTCGGGGAACTGGTACAGAGAGGGGGTGGGGGGTGGGGGTAGGCACAGGCAGCGCGCGCGATAAACCATCCGTATCCGCTGCTCTCTCTCTCTCTCTCTCCCTCTCTCTCAATTAATTTCCATTCGGTCAAAATTTGTTCCGCATTCGTTTTCCACGTATGAAATGTTACGAGTATCAATGAATAAATACGATCGATACAGCCGTGTATCGATGGGAAAACAAAGCGCGGAGTTGCCCGAGGTTAAAAATCATGGCGTGGATTGATAATCGAGCCGCGACTGATTAACGAATTGGCTCATTATACGTAAGTGATAATGGAACGAAATCGATCAGTGATCGATGATGGTTGATCGAACGATCGAACGAGGAGATAAAAGAAAATGATTTTATCGAAAGAATGTTAGCAATATTTTTGAAAATATTTGAATAATTTTTCAATATTTGATTAATTGAAAGATATTTGAAAAACTTGAAAATTGAAACATATTTGATAAATTGATAAAGTTAACGCGTTACTTTAGTGGTTCGTGTAAACGCTGATACAGTTATAGGGGTGGAAAAGCTCGCGTTCGCTAGATGACGACAAACTCGGTGCAAAACAACGTCAATTAGGGAGTGCTTTCACGCTGCTGCCGCTGCTGTTTGCTTGATTGCTTCGAGTGCTGGTTGAAGCGTTACAAACGCAACATCAACCGTATACCCCGTTGCCAAACCTCTCGCGGCCCCCGTTGGGCCCACGAATGATGAAAACCGTTTAATTAATTCGGTGGAACGGATTCCTAGCAAGAACTTAATGCGTTCGTTCGCGAACGATATTACTGTACCTACGGCATCTCGTGTCTCTCGTATTACGGTTTTGTTTATGTTTCGTGCGCATCCTTATTTGGTAACGAGACTCGAACCATATGCCGTCGTATAGAGTTTCGATATTTAAACACGTTCTAGGTCGAAAATTTTTTCTTTTTCAAATTAACCTATTTTACGAACTACCCGAGTATCGAGGGAAATTGAAAATAAACTCGAGAATAGTTGTAAAAAAGGACAATTTCCCACATTTTTTGTAATTTTGTAAATCCAAAATTGATTATTTCGTCTATTTGGATTGACTTGATCAAAAATTCAATTTTCTAGTCACAGTGAAAATCATTTTATAAATCGATGGAATAATTTTAATGAAATTTTATTTCAAAGTTCAAAGTTTAAAGTTATTTTCGAAATTCAATCGACGACGTTTGATGTTTGACGTCGGATCGACGCGAGGATGTTGGTCGGTGCAGTTTAAAGCGTAATACGTCGAAGAAAGCGGTGAGAGCTTCCATGTACGACGTGTCCCAACGGTGTCCCATCTTCTTTGTCTATCCTCCGGTATATTCTTCGACGCAGTGCCGGAAGGGTTTTTTTCTCCCCGCTCGTTCGTGTAACTAACCAGTGACATCACAAAGCTTTGAGCTTTGAGCGAAAAGAGAATGGTAACACGTGTGCTTCGGGCGTTCCGGCTACTCTCTTGTCTCCGCTCACCTGTTCAACTTTGACTGGCTCGAAGCGAGACAACGAGACCTGGAGAGGTCAATTGTACAGAAGAGACGTTACGTATATATCTATATCCTGCGTCCCGTTTCACGTCCCGACTCTTTTGTATAAAATCTTTATAAACGCGTCGTGCATTCGTAACGTCAGTTTCAACGTTGGAGAACGAGTGATTAACGATTTTTATTTTAATTATTTTTTTCTATTTTTTATCATTTTGTTTAAATTTTAATCAAAAGAATAAACTTTATTGCTGCAGGAATGGTGTAAAAATTGTAATTTTAAACGAATGACAATTTCAGTGAATATTCATGATTTTTTACGACAATAATTATTCGCGATTGTTTCGTTGGGAAATTATTTTTTATCGTTTTGTTCTTCATTCTTACATCGTGAACATCTGTTGGGTTCCAACGTTTTACACCCTCTTGTACAGTTTACGTCTCGTATAACCAGCTCGGTCATGCGAACAACAGATCGACAGTGCGTTTCTTCGCGTCTCACTCACGACGACAAACCCCCTCGAGTCGCGTCCCTGTCTTGGCGAAAGGGCGATCATTTTTTCCCCCTTGGTGTATGCTTTTCCGACCGGATTAGCCCAGATCGATGGACGACGATTTTCTTTTTCATTATACCGAACCGACTTCCGGTCGAGAACACTTCCGTAATTACCGGC
The DNA here is from genome assembly GCA_964017225.1 of Netelia inedita. Taxonomy (NCBI): domain Eukaryota; kingdom Metazoa; phylum Arthropoda; class Insecta; order Hymenoptera; family Ichneumonidae; genus Netelia; species Netelia inedita. The sequence continues at coordinate 39,429,574 of OZ024923.1, forward strand.
TCGTAAATCTTTTTTTATTTCGATTAAACTACCCTAAATGACCATTCGCGATGCGAGTATCGCGAGCGAATGATAAATGTCAGCTAGAGAGCGAGTGAGAGGGAGAGAGACGTTCGGGGGATGAAAATGTACGTATCGATTGATTTTTCTTCCCTAGCATCGAAAACAATTATCGAAATTTCTGACCCATTTATTTCACAGGGGTTGGTCGCGTCGTTTCGACTCAAGAGAAGCGTTTATTCTAATTAATTAATCCTGTAATTGATAATTATTGCCTCGCGATAATAACTACCCCCTCTCTCTCTCTGTCGATTAACTAATCACCATCATCGATAATTCCTTCCTACGTAAACATTAATATTGGCTAGAAACAAAATTCACTGACAAAAATCACGATTTATTTCTTCGTCATAGGTTAGAACAATTTTCAAAGCTCGACTTTAAGCTTGAAAAGTGGAAAGGGCACGTGCACTCCGTGGGATCTCGTACGAGCATCCGCGCACAGAGGATTATCCCGGAAGCACTCGATCGACTCTCGCTCGGATTTGCCTCTTCATGAGTCGAAAGCACCGACCACTCGAGCAACGTTGAAACGCTCGAGCTCGTCGGTTCGTGGAATACTAAGCGGTCGCATCGAAGATCTATGCCGTTTCTACCTCTCCTTTTTAACGTTACGCAACGGATCAAAGTCGAGAGGAAAAAATAAAGAAGAAGAAAAAAGTAGGGATGTTCCGAGCGAATTTTTATTAAAAAATATACTAAAAATTAGAAACAAAAATTACGCAAAAGTATTTTATAGACGAGAATTATACGAATAATTATAAAAATTGTATCATTTTCGTATAACACGAAAATAATTGTAAATATTTATTGCCTCAAAAATAAGGAAAAAAACTCCTCCGTAAAAATTCATATTTCTCGGAAATTATTGAATAACCTTCCAATCCCGTTGAAAATTTTTCGCTCCACCCTGTAACGGGGGAACTTAACTTCCCGAGATTCCGACAAGCTGGTCGAAGAATGTTAAAGCATTTTGTCGATTTAATCGAGGTATAAGCTTGAAAGTTTCACCGCAGGGGGTGGCAGCACCGGAGGTTTACTTAACAACTGGATCAAGGGTTGAAAACTCTTTCGCGCGTATACAAGAGAATGAGAGAGAGAGAGAGAGACTGTCGGTTAAGAAAGCGAGGGTCGAAGAAAGATCGTCATAAAGGGTTGATGCGATTCCGTGCCGACCCAATGATTAATCAACTAGAGCGAGTTTGCGAGCGCGAGTCGTCAGACGAGTAACAATGCACGGCTCGACGCTCTCTCTCTCTCTCTCTCTCTCTCTCAAGAATGTCTCGTACCTTGAATCTCAGTTAGAAAGAGAAAGCTCTCTCACCCCCCTCAGGTTAATCGGACAAACGAGAACGGACATGCAGCAAATCACGAAAAGTGGGAATTTCCCACTCAATAAAAATATTTAAAAATATAAGATATAAAATTTACAAAAAAACATTTAAACCTTATTTTGGCGCTCTGTTAAAGTAACCCTTAAAACAGTCAAAGTTACCCGTAGTGTCAATGTAAACCCCGTTTAACGGTAATCATAAAGAACGCGCTCAAGACCGAACGATCTTGTTAGCAAACTTTCACCCCCTTCCTACCCTCTCGTCAACCGTTTGAATTTTTCTCCCGTATTCGACAATTTCCGGCCGAAATCGCGGAGTAAAGAAAGAAAAAGAAAAATCGATAAAACTTTTCGTTGACGCTTTCGCGTGGATTTTTCCCTCGGAGTTTCGTTATCGCGCCGCCGGTTCGATGATGCAAAAGGGGCGAAGAGAGAAAGAGAGAGGGCGCGCGAGCGCGAAAATCCTCAAAGTTCGACGAGGCGAGAAGTTTAGAGACGAGGTTGGGCTTAGGCTCCTAGGAACAACAAAAAGCCATTGTTTCTCGTACGAAAAAGCCTTCGCGATACAACCTTGCTAAAACGTTAGCTACGTGCCACGTTCTTACTTCGTTGGTTTTTTAACTTTCGAGAGAGCGAAAGAAGTGCACGGGGGTAGAGGAGGCTCGCTTGTTTTCCACGTTGGCAACGTCCAAGTTCGTTAGGCGCGAGTACCTCGAGTCTTGCGTATAACGAAAAAAAAAAGATAAATAAAAAAGTGGCGAACAAACAAACGTAGTAAAAAAAAAATACTGGCGCGAACGAGCTCGAGGTCGGGGCGGGGAGGTTGGCTCGTTCGCTCGTAGAAACAAATAGCGGGACAAGGGTGAGTGAGAGAGGGTGCAGCGACTCCGCGCGTTGTCGGAACAAAATTGTGTCGGGGAGAAAGAAAAAAAAACGAGCGCCGGTAACTGCTTATACACCGTGCGAATGCGAGTTACTTCGTCCCAACGACACGCCGCTGTGTTTTACAACGGCTCGAGCTCGTCCAAGACAAAGTCTCATCGTGTAAAAAAAAGAAAAAAATTGTCGTCGAGATAATCGTGTAAAGAGACGAAAATATGTAATCGATCGTCATCCAGATCGTAATCGTCTTTTTCGAAAACTAACGATCGAACCGTGTTTTAAGAGATTGTGAAAAGCGTCGTTGGAACTCGTCGATGAAAATTTCATTCTCATCGTCGAACCTCTCTTACATTCAATTTCACGAAAAGGTCGAACTTGATTTCTTATCTATAAGTTGATAAAGGATCATAACGCGCCCTCCCTTATTTTTGTGCAGTGTCTAACACGCGGCGGCTCGATGTCTGGCTCGTATCTCGTAACGTGTAAACACGATTCCTAGTGTGAAAGTGTGGAGAAAGGGCGACATAGAGAGAGAGAAAGAAAAGAAGAGATAGAGCGAGAAAGGAAACGAGAGACGAGAAGGGTGTAGAGACAGTGAGAGAGGTCGTGGTATTAGAGTTAGATAGTTTGAATTTACGAGATCGTCGGTAGGTCTCGAAAGGCCGTGAAAGTAAAAGATATAGAGGGAAGCGCGAAGGGCCGTAGGAATCGTCGATCGTAAAGACGAGCCGAGACCCACCGGTTAAGTCGAGTTTCCGCCTATTTCAGCGAGTTATCCAACCTCTGTCCCAGCCTGGGAATAGAATGCGAGTGAGTGGGGGAAGATCGAAGGACACGCGACGGGATCATAGACGACGAGCTGGTCGTAAACGGGGTAGCCAAGCCTCGTGGCTCGTTTCCATTTTCATCTGTTCCTTCGCAGCACCCCCTTTCCCAACTCTCTCTCTCTCTCTCTCTATCTCTCTCTATCTCTGGGCGAGAACAAGGAAGAAAGTCAAGAGATTTCGCACAAGTGACCTCGTGGACCGTTCAATTCATATCCAAATATTTGTCGATCCGATTTATCGTAGTTGGCAAAATGAAACAAGAAAACTGGGTCATCTCGAATAAGAACACCTTCAACTTTTCGTGACGGACTCGTGATCGAAACTTTGCTCGTGCGTAGACACTTAATAATTGGTTAATCCCCCAATGAAAAATCCAGAAGGGTTAGATCAACCCCTTTTGGGTCAATTTCACGGTTTCGATAGCTTGGAGCAAAAAAAAGACGAGCGTTGAGAAAGCAAACAACAAAAAGACGTTCAAGTTCATGGGGGCTTCGTGCTTCCGGATAATTAATTCCGATGATCTGCAGGTGACGTTGGATACTCCGTGTGGTGACAATGGTGGGTTCCCTATTGTAATGGGGTAGAACCTCGTCGTCGTCGTTGTCGTCGTCGTCGTCGTAGGCGAGCAGCGACTCACTCGCAGGTCTCCGAGACGATCCGACAAAAAACAAGACGAATAGACCGACCATCTAAAGCAGATAGGCACTGAATGGATCCTTTCGATATAACACACTCGCGCACCTCGTCCTCTTGGATACCAAAGTAACCGCGAGTCAGCGAGGGTGCCCTACGTACACACAGTTTCTCTTTGAAATAACGAGAGAGAGAGAGAGAGAGAGAGAAAAAAAAAGAAAAAAAACAGCCTCGTGGCGCACGTAGACGATGACGAGGTACTTTCATCATTCCCCGGACGGTCCTGCTACGGGCCACGATTGAAAGAGCTACACGACGATTGATCGATGGCTTCTTTCAACGATTTTCCTTTTACCAGCCACTTTCTCGATCCTTCTCTCTCCTCTCTCATTTTTTCTATGACTTTCCCACGTGAAATTGAAAAACATCCCTTAAATTTTCTTTCTCGACCTGCGAGATTGAGATTTTGAATGGAAAAACATCCCACTAACGGTTTATTAACTTGGTCGTCCATTTGTCTAGAGTCGATTTAGGGAGTTTAGCGGAAAATTAATAAACGATCTTGGTTTTGGACGAATCGTCGATGACTTTCGCCGGATAGTTCGACGTACTTAACGATGTTTCTTACAACGGGACTGTGGTGTTCGGTGGAGAAATTCCGTTACGTCGCGTAACGCAGCTGGTTCCTCCAAGAGTTCTCGTCCATGACCACCAACTTAGCTGGTAACTTTGTTGGCGGAGAACAAGGCTCGCTCGCCAGCTTCCAAGTTTAGTCGGTGTGTAACACGGTACGAGAATAGCTGTGACCGTTATCGTACACTCTCCCTCCCTCTCTCTCTCTTACTTATACGTGTTTACGGTGAATACGTATACACCTACGTGACGTAGCGCAAAACCTTCCGCCTCGTTGACGACGCGGCGAAACTTTGATTTTCCAGGGTCAGCCGGTGGTGTATACACGCTTTCGGCACTTCGAGCACCCGAGAAAACCTTCCGGCTGTTCCTAAACCGGGTTATGCCCGCGGATATACGTCGGCGCACGAACGATTCGCGTCGAGCATGCTGCGAAATTAACTTCCTGCTTTGCTCATCTTGGCTGCGACCAACCTTCCGGCGATGCTCGAGGTCGAACGCCCATTTGCTCACTGTTGGTTCGATTAACGACCGAGTTACGAGTAATCTTGCGCGTGACCAAAATCCTACATAATTTTCACTTTTCTCCTCGCGAGGACAATTTTCGTATTTTCAAGGTTGAAATTTTGATGATTTGGTGTTCTTGTAGATGAAACTTTGCCATCTCGGTATTGACGAAATTCCAAATTTGTCGCATCTTTGACGCCGAGGATTTTGTTGACAGGATAGAATTTGATTACGCGTAATCGAGGACGAAATACCTGAGAATCGTCGCTCCATCGGAAAACTCGTAGAATGTCTCGCGCAGTTAGGGAAACCTGCTCTTCTGGTTCAACGAGATAGCCGCAAGACGAGTGGGACAGATGTTCGTCGTTCCGGGAAGCGATGCCGAGATTTCCCTTGATTGAAATGTCTCGTAATACCTTGACGCAAATGGATGTATAACGTTGAGGTTCCGATAGAGAGGAGGACTAAATAGAGGAATACGAGAAGGACTTACCCTCGCGACGACTATTTCGCCGTATCCAAAATATCTGTAATTTTCGCGATATAATAAATTTTATAAAACGAAAAACTCTGCAACGATAAAATATTTAAAAACACTCTAACGTCGTAATTTTCTTTTTCGCTCGAACGTTTGTCGCTTGTATACTTAAATTCGTATTATAAATTTTGATTGCCTATGTAAAATATAATTAAATTTAATTAATGATAATTATAAAGCCCTCGCTCGAATATTAATTTCGGATCGTTTTTTTTGTTTTATTTATTTATTTTTATTTTTCACCCTCTCGTCTCTAGTCTGGGGTCAGCGAGGTGGAAATTCTCGCGATTCTCGCGCGGCGGACAACTAAAATGCCGAGGCAAGTTGAGCGTCATACCTAGCGCGTCCGGCTCGTTTGGCCATTGTTCACGGTTTAATATTGAGAATAATCGCCACTACACTCGCGCGTTACACGCACGTCTATAGGGAAACGTTATATACATATAACGAGGGGTATACGCTGATATCACTACGATTATCCAATGGGAACGCGTTACAGCTCTGCGGTACAGAAGCTGCGAGGGAGATTCGTGGATGCGTCATGAGTATATCGCAGGTGCGAGAGAGAGAGAGAGAGAGAGAGAGAGAGAGAGAGAGATTCTTGTCCAATACAGATATATATAGTCATAAATCCTCGAGGGATTTCGAGCTAACGAACCCAACCCCCACCCCTCGTCGCTACCCTATACGACGATTTAGCTTGCATTATACGCCATTAACCCGAAGCTTATCCGTACGAATTAATCCATCATTTCGTGGCGTTCGATATTAAGTGATCGGTGTTGCTCTGAGAAAAATTTCGACGCTCTGGCTTTGTTTCCCTCTCTCTCTCGGGCTATTTTTCGTGTTCCTTTTTCCTTCGAGACAACATATATGCAATTTTTTGTACATCAAGCTAGTGCGAAAGTTACACGACGGCTAAGAAAATTGTAAGGTGAAAAGGGTACGACGTAGCAGGGAGCGAAACAGTCGCTCTGCCACCCTCGTACACCGTTAGATTGCGAGAGGGTTGGGAGAGGATGACGGTCGCGTGGACGGTCGAGATTATTCCGCGTCCTTTCTCTCGCCAGACTCGAGACTCTACCCTCGCTACACTACTCCTCCCACTGTACTTTTTCCCATGCTCGACTCGTTGTTGTTACTTTTTTTTCTTTTTCTTTCTTTTTATTTCTGCCTCTTTTACCCCGCTCGGTCCTGTACCAAGTAGTAATACACTACGTCGTGTCAGCCGGAGCCCCGGTGCATGAAGTATCAGCCGGAATAGCGTACACGTAATACCACCGTTCGCGCTCGACTCTCGTTCCCTTTATACACGTTGAGTATAAAAACGAGATTTAACATACATCCCCCATTTTCCTACCTTCGCTTGTATTCAAATACCCGCTCTGTCGCGATTAATAAACGAAATTTTGAAAAATAAAAACGAATAATCGTTTCGTTCGAATGTCGAAAAATACGATAAATATTCTTTCGCAGCGAACAAAACTATTTTTCTTTTTCCTACAATGATTACCCAGCAAACACACTTGGATCATTTACAAAACATTTACGTATCATTGAAATGTAATAAATACGCCATATGATGGTCATCACAATTTCGAAACTGTTTCATAATTACGTAAATGTGATGTATATAATACATTCTGATTATATGTAGCAAGGACGTCAATGAAAGATGAAGGAATTACGAAAAACTATAGACATCACAAATATGTAATATTGATACGTCAAGATCTCGTCACTGTTATGAGATATCTACGTATACTGTAAACCTGTAAAATTGTTACGAGACGATGCTGTAACAATTATAGAACATTGGTGATATCATAATCTCGTAGTATGGGCTACGTAAAAAATACGTATAACGTGTTACATAAACGTTACGAGACATTTCCTGTAACAAACCCGTAACAATTACAGAACATTGGACATATTATAATTTCGTAGTAAATAGGCTACGTAGCAAATACGTATAATGTGTTACCTAAATGGTACATCACATTTATATGTAACAATTACGTCGACCGAGAGATGAATTTCTTACATGACATAAATCCGCGAATTCTTAAAGAACAACGTGACTTTATGATTTTTTACTCGAAAAGTTGAATGAATTATTCATAATAAAGTGCGTTTGGAGCCAAGCAGGTGGTGGAGAATATCCATTGAATCCTTCGATATATAAGCAGGTAAGTCACGTATAAAAGTATTAAGTATATTATTATATCTTGTATTCATGAAACATAACCTCATTTTACTTGAATGAAATCTCTTTTAGCTTTTTTTTCTATTTTCTCGTTTCTTCATCTCTCTCCCCACTATCTCCTTCTTCATCATTCTGTCTATTTTCTTTCTTCTTCGCCAAAGGTATATGAGTTTATAACTATAAAGAAATAATGGCACAGTGCAATAATATTGGGTACTTTTATAAAATATTCTTTTTATTTTCAGAAGCTGTAAAAAGATCCTACACTTGCACCGACAAATTCTTTGAAGACGAAGGAAAAGAATGGTTCCGTCAAGGTTCCCAAAAATTCTCCAGGATCCAAAAAAAAAATGCAATCAAACCAGAGTTGAATAATCTTATGCACAACCTCATTTTCTTATTTTCCATATTCTATAATTCATTACTTTTTCTATCCTAATGTAATAAGATACTGATCTAGACAGTGCAAGTATTAAGAAAACTGTGATAAAAAAAAAAGTATAAAGCAAAATGTGATAAAAAAGAGTCAGAATAAAAAGAAGAATGTATAACACAAAGAGTAATAAAAAAATATGAGAAAAACAATGTACAATTTTTCTAGAATATATAAACCCTCTTTATTTATGATACGTAAATGTGCTGAAATTGTTATATATGGCGTTCTGTAACTGTTACGTCTTTGTGCTTAGTATGTTACATATGGTGTTCTGTAACTGTTACATTTTTGTGATGAGTATGTTACATATGGCGTTCTATAACAGTTACATCTTTGTTCTGAGTATTTTCCATACATATTATTCGTAAATTTTTCGTAACGATAACGTTCCAATGGGACGACAAATTTCTGAACAAGCACTGCTTCATTTACGGTGCGTGTGACATAAATGTTACATCCAATATAACTTCCGTTACAGAACATTTTTGTAACGATTCCGAAACTGTGTTTGCTGGGTAATTTCGATAGAAAAATATTTAGAGATACGTTTCCCGCTGATGTTTAGGGGTTGAAGCAGTTTACTTTTTTTTGCATATACGTTGGTTTTCTGTTAAACTCGTCGCATTTGTGGCTTTCGGAAAAGTGAATTACCGTACCGCGAAAACGCGAGACATCAATTCGTCGGGTGTGAAAATTATACGCCGTCGCCTCGTCGGTTTTTTTTCATCCCTTTCCGGTTTATCACTCTTGTTCTCCCTCTCTTTTCATCCTTCTCTCTCCCTCCCTCCTCTCTCGCCCCTCGGTGAGGGTTTTGTGTCCGCCGTGTCCGCGCAAGCTCCGGGCTACGTTCCAAGTAATAGACCCGATGCCGATGTCAGCCAGGCCGGAGGTGAGCGTAAAAGCTTCGCGTGTCTCGGTGAGAGGACGAAGACAGAGAGAGAGAGAGAAAGAAGAAAAAACGCACCCTCGCAGTAAGAAAGTACCGAGAACTCCACCAAGGGAAGATTTAATATGACGTGTAAGCTCCCGCGTTTATATTGCCGCGCGGCTGTCTTTCCCACTTTTATATAAACTCACGGGGCTATCCGCGACCGAGCAGCGAGAATCTGAAAATCTTTGCATGTTACCAACCCTCCCGCCCTCCATCTCTCTGCCACCACCCTCGTGCTCCTCTTACCCACACACATCCACACTTTTTTTCCTTCTAGACAAGAAATATCACGTCGCACGTGAGATTTTTCAATATCCGCTGTTTTATTTCCCGACGCGAGTCCCTACACCACCTCGCGGACGAAGGAAAAATTGTTTCCAACCCCCCCGAAGGGTTTTTGTAATTCTGGGGCGGGAGCAGGGGGTGGTTTTTTTTTCTTTTTTCATTCGGTTTCTAAACATCGTACACATCCGTCGGAATATTCGTGTAAATTGTTTATGAACGCAAATTGACAATTTCACTTCCGCGCGGAATTAAAACGATATAAAGTTGAAACATCAATCGAGCCCCGGCTCGTTGAACCAAAAGACAATTTCGAGCTGTACAACGTGCCGGATGCGGCGGAGAACTCTTTGTCCCGTAATTAAATGGAAACGGAATAAAACGAAAAAAAAATGAAAGAAAAAAATAAAAACAAAACAAAAAAACGGTCTCCAAGCTATTCGCACGTCACTGATGCGAAGGGGTGGGTTTTAAAATGAAATTGGAAACCTCGTTGCGCATACGGGAGAGACATAAAGAGAGAGGCTTTTTTTTACAACGACAGAGATACACGAGAAAATCGAGGTTGGACCAGTCGTCCCTGCAAAAGTTAAATATTGCGACACGTGTGTCGCGAATTAAATATCACGTTGTATAAATAATTCAATGACAACGCTGCTACTTCCGCGTATATTTACGAAAATAGTGGACGATGCGATGCCGTCACCGATTAATTAAATATTCGTGAAAACGAGGAAAAAAATAACAATTATTTCGACGCGAGCGAGAAGAGAATTCGGAAATAACTTTATCGGCTTGTATTTCGGGATTCGGTACATCGAATTGCATTCAATTTTATCATTCAACGACAAGTCTCCCGATCGAACCAAAAATAATGCTGTAACTCGATTCGAGAAGATATTCTCGAACGACAGCTTGGTTGACGATTTAATTAACGCATCTTGTATTTTCGCGCTTGCAAATAAAATAATTTTCCGTCATCGTCTCGTTTTTTTTTCTTGTCTCTTTCTTCTTTGTTCTTAACGCGTATGGAAAAAACGACACGTACGAGATACGAACGCGCATAGAAATTCCATCCTCATCGGCTTAACGATTTTAATCTCGCCGGATTTTGCAATATCTCACCCTCTCTCTCTCTCTCTCTGCCCCTCTCTCTCACCCCTCCGTGAATTTCAAACACTAATTAATTCTCCGTCGAGTTCATCGTGTTATCCTTTTTTTTGTTATTACAGGATAAAAATTAACCCTCGTAATAATCATATTCGATCGCTATATACAAGCTCGTACTGATGAAACGAAAATTCACCAATACGACGAAACAAGCCCAATTATTTTTGGACGTTAATTATTTTAATGAGTTTTTCCGATAACGACAAAGTATCATATTCTTCGTATAATTATTCGAGTAATTATTAGCGGCGTAATCATCGAGATTCTCCAATTATTATCGTCGAAAATGTAAAAGTCATTTTCCCATCGAATTATTATTGGTTAACGCGATACGATGGTATTTCTATATTAATATATGTAAAAAAATAAATAAATAGAAAAATACGTCTGTCTCGTCCCAGCGACACGGCAATTTTTTCTACTCCGATCGAGCTTACGTGAATTCGTTCGCGTGCGACACTTTTCCGTTCGGGGGTGAGAGAAAAAGAGTGAGACAGGGAGGGAGAGAGAGAGAGAGAGAAAGGGCGAAGCTCGGACTACTAATTATCGTGGACATCGTCGAGCGGCACGAGGGTTCGCGAGCTCGAACTCACTTACGACCCCCACCCCCCACCCCCGCGTGCTCTCTGGGGGTTGACCGTGTTACGGAACAGAATTGCAGTCTGCGGCACGACAAATACGTTATTCGCGTCGATCTCCTATCTGGAAGAAAACAGTGACAAATTGGCCACGGCACAGTAACAACCCCCTCTCTCTCTCTCTCTCTCACTCTCCTTCTCTCTCGTTCTCTCTTGCATCCTGTCGCGTTCCCCATACGCGCTTTATCAGTGCGACGTTTTACGACGACATGCAACTTATGCGTGGTAGCCTCTATTTTGTTATTGTTACACGAGAAATTCTCTCTCTGTCTCTCCCCCTCTCTCTCTCTCTCTCTCGCTCTCTCTCTCTCTCATACACACACTTTTTCACTCTCGCTTTAAACAATAGCGAGAGCCACGCGAGCGTATTTCACTCCCCGCGAATCGACCGTGCCAGCACACCACTTTAATTGAGCAATAAGAACGTTTAACATGTCGAGCATAATTCAATTTCACCGTTCCCGTAAAATTGTAAAACGTTACGAGAGAGCGAAAGAGAAAGAGATACTTTTGCAATTCGCGTCAACTACGACATTACAAATTAATATCGCTCGAGATAAATTCTCGAGCGTAAAAACTCTCTATACGCTCGCCAGATCACGCGTATTGTTAAACCTCGAAACGATGATTTTTTTTCTTGTTGTTATTGTTGTTTTTGTTCATGTTTCCGTCACCTCAACTTTTATCACAATGTTATACTTGTTTTTACTTTACGCTCGGTGAGAATTTCGTTCGCGTCCATGGAACGATCTGCCGATCGTGTACGAAACAATGCGTCGGTGTATTCGTACATACGCCTCTCTCTCTCTCTCTCTCCCTCTCTATCTCTCTCTCCCTCTATATATATATATACACGTAATAACGTGTACAGCAGAGACGAGAATTCTCTCGTTCGTTTCGCGCTAGAATCGACCAGACGTGATAATTTACCGGCATCGGGAGGAACAGGGAAAAAAGGTGTCTTATAGATAGATGTTCAGTCGAGAATCGACAGATATGATGAATGCTCGACGCGGCAGCGGCATCAGCTCGAGCGGCGAACTCGCCGAGAGTGTACAGGATTTGTATACAGGAAAAATGCTCGTTCCGTCAGAATTTTTGAAAACCGAGCCTCGCTCTCTCTCCCTCTCTCTCTCTCTCTCTCTCGTCGCGCGGAGATTATTGCACGCGTTCACCCGTCAACCTCCAACCCCTCGTCTCTCTCATCCCTCGTTCTCACTCTTTTTCCGTTTCCTCGTCCTACACCTCGTTTTCAAAGCTGTGAAAATTCGCAATTCTCTCGACACGAGAACGCGTACGAGAGAAAATCCTCGACGTGAAAAATACGCTTAAGAGAAAAATTCTAACGTACATAGGACGCTTATACGCATACGTCTTGTTCGAGAAAAGTCCCGACGTTCCGCAGATGGCGCTCTCGAATAACGCGACGTGTACGAATATTGCTTGGATAACGCGAGCTACCCTACGATAAAGCGTATGAAAACTTCTCCCTCGGCTTGAACAAAAAATAAAAATATTTAAAAAAACAACGTCCGAAAAAATAATTCGACATTCACGTCATAAAAATTCGAGGCAAAGCTCGGGACTGCGTCGTAGAATGTTCGCGTACGTATAAATTCGAATCTCGGAGGACGTCGGAAGGAAATCATTCTGTATCTTGACTTCCGGGGGTAGTTCGCGTGTAGCGGGAGCGAGGGTTACGCCGGACAATGAGTTATTACCTTCTGGCTTCGCGATAATGCCCGGACCGTGGCGTCTCCTCTCTTGTGTTCTCCGGTACGGCATTATGCAACCGTCCTGGATTCTGTGCTCGCTCGCATTGAAACATCTCGAGAGCGCGCGAATGCTAGTGCGACGAGGGGTGCGGGGGCTCGAAACGCTATCCACGCGTCTCGTCCGTCGCACTTGTAACCCTCGGTGTTGCGAGCGAGTCGAGACGGGACGAGACGAGATGCGATTTGTCAGGCTTAATCCTCGTATCCACCTACGTCCCTATACCCACCCCTATATATCTCTCCCATACGCCATTCTGCTTTACTTAGTTATATATGTATATGTATATGTAGAAGTGCGCATGCATATATAATGCTGAGAACGAAGAGGGTGAGAGGTCATTGCTGAGAGCCTCGGTGATTCGGGTAATCGACTCACCGTGCTGGTACAGTCGTAGACATCGCCACAATGGGTAACGCAGTGATGTAGGAACTGCAGAAGTGTATTTGCTACGAGAGAGATAACGTTGGCTATGGGGATCGCGCAAGGTAAATTAGAGTGTGGTACTCGACGTCGAGCTCGCTACTTGGACAAACATAAACTTCGAGAAATATATCGTTCTTTGTACGCGATTAATCTCTAAGAATTTTCGCACGTATCTAAAACAAGATAAAGATTGTCAAAACAATTTTTAATAAAGTATAACCAACACTCGTATTATTAACTGGAAATTACATTTGTTGCGAAATTGAAAAACTGATAAAAATCGAACGAGAGGAGTTAATTGGATTCAAATAATTCTCGAGGATTATCTCGCGAGACCCTGGTGTTTGGTTTCAGTAGAACAGGTCCGTATCGAATCAGACGGTTTCTCTGTCGACCAACCCTCTCGGCCGAGCTTACGCGATATGAATATTTAGATCTCTACTGTTCTCTCTGCCTCTCTCTGTCTCTCTTGCTCTCTCTCATAACTGTACATGGGACATATGGACGTGTTCAACTCGATTCTGAAATGCGTTGATACGCACCTGGGAGCGTGTATGACGATCGGCGAATTCACTATCGTCGATACGTACTCGCTAATACAGGAAAACGTTGGTCGATCGAGGTACAGTCGCGAATTAGGTCTCCTCGATGGTAATTTCATGGAATCCGAGAAAGGGAACTCGATTCGCGATATGGAGTCTCGTCCCAACGCATTCCCCCAGACTCGGGTTTATGCGATATCGGAATTATAGCCGGGCGTTCGATAGTCCTCCATCCACTTCATCGTCGACACGCTCGATTTTACGTACGTGGGCGTCATAGAATTTCCCACTAATCGACGAAACGTAGAAGCGATGATTGAAGACGAGAATCGAGCCCAGGGTCTGTTTTGTTCGACGATTAAATCGACCACTGTGTCGAGTTACGCGCGCACGTTCTATCGAACGACTTCTCTCGACAACGTTTTTTCCCCAATCGAGAAAAAAATTAATCGATTTTTATGGATAAAAAATTATCGAAATTCATTTAGGGCGTTATTTTTATTTCATTGAATCTCTTCGTAAATTCGTTTTTTTTTCTCAACGCGTTACAGACAATAATTCGGTATAAGCTACTCTTGTTAGCGACGGGCCAGTTCCACGACGTGCTCGTAGCCGATAAAAACGATGGCTATTAAGGAACACCTGGGAACTAATTTAGATGATCTACAATAGCGTGCGAGGAGGAGAGAATAGAGGGTCTCGAGCTTGCGGTAGAGAGAAAGAGAGGGAGGAAGGATCCTCATCGTTCTTCATTCGTCGTGGTTTTAGCTTTTAGCGCTTGCGGGAGCTCGTGGTGTGCACTTTGTATGAAAAGCGTGCATGCTGCGCGAGTGAGAAGGGGGAAGAGGGCAAGAGAGAACGAGGGAGAGAGAGAGAGAGAGAGAGAGATAGAGAGAGAGTCTAGTCTACCGACGTTACGGTGTGTCCCGGAGTTAAACGATCTCATTAGTAACGTAGATCTACTGAAGGAGATCTAAGGGGGGGACTTGCCAAGGAGTAATGGTCGAGCTAAGGCGAGACGTACCAAGAGCCTCGGACGTTCGGTCACTTAACCACGCGTAATAGACAGCGTCGAGAGTATAGAGACTAAGTAGAATATTCTTAAAATAGTCGGACATATACCTTAAAAAAGCTGACTATCGCCACGAACGCTTTTAAATCTCGCTCGTATTTGAGAAATTTAAAGAGGAAACGTAGAACGATAACGAATCGAGGTCGAGTCGGGACGAAATGGTGCGCATAAATATTTTACAGTCTTTTGAAAAAGAAAGAACCAAAGAAAAAAAAAGACAAAAAAAGGACAAAAAGCTTCCTCACTCGTGAGCGAAGCCGTCTGAGCCGAACGATATCGAAGACACGGCCGAGACGAATCCTTGCGGATATCTCGATATCGTTGGTCGAGAATCAATTTTATGATCGCGACTCGCCGGCACGCGCGCCGGCTGGCGAATTCGATTAAGATTTATATTATACGAGCACGAGGACGGACGTGAGAAGCGGGCCCGCTGTCGCTTTACCGTATATCCACGGTCACCTAATCCAATCGCTTCCAATTGCCTTCCTCAAGCTCCCGCGAGTAACGTACACCATCGAGATATATAAAGCGATGGAGAGTGTATGTATGTGTGTGTGTGTGAGAAAGAGAGAGAGAGAGAGAGAACGAAAGAGAGAAAGTTTCGAATCCAAGATTTAGAGGGTTGTCTTTTCCGTATTCCTATCCGCGTGACAGAGAGAGAGGGTGAGTGAGAGAACCGGTGGCTCACCATAAATTCTTCACATGTACTACGCGACCCAGTCTCGTTCCGCAGCATCGCTATAGGAAGAGAAAGCTATGCGCTTCCACTCGAGGGACACTGGCGCCAAAAAGAGGGTGCGAGAGAGAGAGAAAGAGTAGAGGGGGAGGGTTGGAGAGAATGAACGAAACGGGTTTCAAAGCCGCGAGTGGCGATCGTGTACGAGAGAGAGAGAGAGGGAGAGAGTCCATTTAAATATCAGCAACAGGAAGCCAATCTACTCTATTCGCCTGCCGGAAATTACTTTCGACCGTGTGCCGCCGGTAACGCGTTCACCCCACCGCGCGTTAGCTTTAATGTGATCCGCTGCCGTTCGCGGCGCGTTGATGCAGCGGCGATTCGCAAAAAAGAATAGAGATGTATATAAATATCGTAGCACCGGGGGGGATGAAAAACGAACTAAAAAAAAATTGGAAATATCAAATTTTTCTCTCGTAGTCTGGTCGCGCTGTTCTCTCGTCCACGATTCCAAATCATCCCTCTACAAAAGAGATTTTTTTCTTTTTTATCGCGTCGATAATGAACCCAGGGTAATAATGATGATAAGAACCCGATGGATTTATAGTCCGATGAAGAAGAAAGAGAGGGTCAAGAACAGAGTTTGTACAAAATAACGAGTGTTCCTTTATCGGAACGAAAACACAATTCCGTCTAAATTGAATTCGAAATAGTGGTGAATATTCCCGCCACGAGAATTTGGTACAATAAAATACGTTATGATCCCTTCAACAATACGATTATTAAATTTGCAAATTCATCTGCGCCGTTGGTATACGTGAAAAATTTCCGTTGAAAAATGGGCGTTTTCGTTGGGAAACAAAAAAAGAAGGAAAAAAACGGAGTAAAGTCGTCGGAAATATTTCAAAAGCTCGTCCGGCGATTGTCGAACGTAATGTTCTCGCGGGATATGGAAAACCCCCTCGAGGGCATATTGACCGGGTGCGGGGTAGAACGTGCCCTTGCCTAACGGTACCACCGTATGCAGCTGCTGTCCTATGAACGAGGTATAACGGCGAACGGGCCAAAGCTGTGTAAATTCGGGCAAATTCGCGTTACCCTCCAGCCCCCGCAGAGGGTATGGTGGTGATGCGATGGAGACGGACGAATAGGGGTGAGAGGGTAAAAATGGTTTCAAAGGGGGTGTGCAGGCCGAAATGACGTTTCGATATGTTCCTCTACGTACGTATATATATATAGATAGAAGATAGAAGAGAAGAGGCGAGAGGAGATTCAAGTGTGCGAGGAGGGGGTGAGAATTTGTAGGGGTGGTGTGTGAATAATGCGCCAGTTAAACGGGGGCATCCGGTCATCGAGGGAGCACACCGTTTATGCCGCATCAGAGTTCGCCAAATTTATTCCATTGCCCTCCCCCTCTCTCGGTAGGCGTTTTGGCACCCCTCCTCCTCCTCAGTCTCCCAACAACCCCCTGTAGAACATATAACATCCTTTCACGATGCCGTTCGGGGGTGCACCAGTCGCGTGTTGGCTTTCGTGATGAATGCTCGCATTAAAATGTCAGCCGTTATACGGTTCCGTGAATATAGGTAATACAGAGAGAGAGAGAGGATGGAGGAGCTGGTGGGAAAGGTATACGTACCCTACTGTACGAGAGAACTGGGGATGAGAACAGATTTTGTCCGGGCAAACGTTCGCCTCGCACCTATCATCATCCCACCCCGATACGTATATATATATATCGCTCGTATATTTATACGCGCGAAGAGATTTTTGTACCCTGACGTCATACACGTTCGTACATTTCATAAATTCACCGGCATTACATTAAGGGATGTTTTTATAAGACGCGACTAATGTAAATATCGAAATAATTAATGGAAAAATTGTTTTCTCGTTTTTACAAGTTATCAAAGCTTTCGTAATTTTGTGAGTAGAGATAATACTATGAAGAGAAAATTTTTAACTATCGATCGACATTTTACCGATCAGCGTTATATTTTTTTCGACGAAGGAGTCAGCTTCATCTCGTCGATTACTCGATGGTATATTCCACCACGAGAAGATATCCGTGCAATCATCGATCGACGCGCAATTCGAAAAGTTTTGATCGAGACTAAGCATATATTAAGTCGTTCACGAGTCGACGAACCTTACGAGCTTTTCGACGATCGGGCCAATTTCTCTTGGCGTATAAATCGCCCAATATATACATATATATATATATTTCTGTAACGTAATCTTGTCGTACGTAAGGAAGACTACGGTGGGCGTGGTTATACGAGAGAGCCATCGTGTATTTACCGAAAACTCGAACGAGAGGTTTCGGCGGAAGATGAGGTGAGCGAAGTCAAGTTTCTCGTTGAAAACGCTCCGATGCTTTTCCGCGGCGGAGGAAGGCGGCAGGGGGGTGGGGTGTAACGCTCTCGACTCATCTTCCGGAAATCTTCGAGAACGAGATGACGAGACCGATATATTATCGTCTCGTCGTGAGGTGGCTTCGATCGTCCGCGTATTACGCGGGAGAAATAATTCTCTCCTCTCTCTCTCTCTCTCTCTCTCTCTCTCTCTCTCTCTCTACGCAAGAGATAGTAACGAGATGATGGAGGAGTTCGAGTCTTTTCTGGCTTCATCGATTGGTTCAACCAGGATTCAATTTTCGCGAGTCCGCTTATTTGCAAAGAGAGCGAGAGCACTCTCGAACGAAGGTTGCCTCTATATACCCGCGTACAAAATGAACGTTTGCAGGAGGTTCGTGGAGAGACGGTCGAGCTTTTTTCGCCAGAATTAGCGAAGAAAACAAAAATGTACGAAAGGGTTGCGGAGAAATATTTGAACCCCGGTCGATTTGGTCGAGGGTCGACTTCTTTTTTTTTTATTCTTTGGTTGTTTGCACAAGAGCGGGGGAGGGAAAGAGAGCACGAAGGTTCTGTCGTTCACCTTTTCATTGGGCCACGTCCAAATATTCTCGCAATGGAAATATTCTCGACGTAGCTTTAAGGGCGAAATATCTCGGACGTTGCTCGAGCAAGATCCAGGAAAACTCGCCCTGTCGCCTTTAACTCCCGTATTCATCGGTTCGAGCGTACTTCCGCTTTATAGAGAAGCTCGATGTGCCAGGGGAGAATGCAATTTTTCACTTGAATATTCTATTTTACGGAAGGGTTGGAGAATCGGTGGTCGATGTGTGTCGCAGATACGTCGAGGTCGCTGGTCGAATGTCTGCGATCGCACCCCGACATTCGCTCTACGAACGCTACATCTGGCGGTAACACGCGTCTCGAGGCCCTTTTCCCTCGTTACGTTATCCTCTAGAACGATGTAGGCCACTTTTATACCGAGAGTATAACTGTATTTGTGTGCGGGGTAGAGAGTGGCGTGTTCTGCGACGAAACGAGCGAGCACTCTGTAAATTTTTCATTACTACCTGACACTTTTCTACATACGCGAAAATGACGTGCTCACTCGTGCATGAAATTGAAATACCTCGGCGATCGTGGAATAGCTCGATCTATTTTCCCAAGGAAATACGCGCGAACGACGAGGAGTGCCGGTGAGGTACGAGAAGCACAAAATAGTCGATCGAAGACAGGGGTAGGAAAGAGGGGAGGTTTTTTGTGGTTTTTTTCACTTTGTCATTTTTTTGGGGACATCTCGTTCGACA
The DNA here is from genome assembly GCA_964017225.1 of Netelia inedita. Lineage (NCBI taxonomy): Eukaryota > Metazoa > Arthropoda > Insecta > Hymenoptera > Ichneumonidae > Netelia > Netelia inedita. Next base: position 39,448,803 of record OZ024923.1, read on the forward strand.
ACGGAAGCGAAGCAGCGCCGCTATACACCGAGGAACGTAAAATTTTCCTCGTTGAAAATTTTTACTGGAAAATGCTTCGTCGTCGAGTTTCTTCCACCGAAGACGTTGGTTACGTACAAATCGTAGTCGCTATGGATATCTTAGAATTCTGTCGGTCGCAAGTCACATCGCTGGATAAAATTTGTCGGTCGAAGGATGATGTTTTATAGCTTTTTTCGTAAGATTACGTCCTGAGGAAAATGGTCCTCGATAACGTTTCGATGATTTCCATATTCGTCAAGAGGGGGTGGTTCAGGGGTTGAATAATTTTAGATTTAAGGGATCGTCGTAGTCTCTTAGATATAATTTTTATTCATATTTCTAGCGAGGGACAATCAATTTTTATCCGGTCGCTATCGCCCGTTAAAGTGGGACATGCATGTCTGACCATATAAGAGCTTTACTACTGAAAAAAATTGCCTTCATTCATTACGGATAAAAAAATGATCCTTTTATCTCGGGGACCGATTCAATTAAAAGTTTCAATGTGTCTGGCGCGTAACGATGGAATGGTACCCGTTATTGGCTACGGCTAACTAATTGGAAGCACATTGTTCAAGAGCCAATAATACATTCGCCCGAGGCTCGGGCTCACGTTGAGTGAAATTAAATCATCCTCCGTACGTAATCGAGAACAAATGCGAACGTGTATAAATATGTACGATATAAAGAGAAAGAAATTTAAAAAAACTATAAGAGACGAATAAATTTATTAACGATAGGAAGTGAGTCTGAGTTTACGCCTCTTGACTGACGCTTACAGCGTTTTTATATTTCGTCAGGTCTGTCGAGGATGGAAAGAAAAAGGAAAGGTTGCCGGTCGGAGAATAATAGCCAGGCAATCCTTCCGGCTTCCGGCTTCCCGGAGAGCACGACGTTCCGGATTACGAGTTAGAAGGATTTTCTTTCCGCGTGTTTACGGCCCTCGAGGAAATAAGGGTTGGAATTAACCGAGCTTCGCACGAGAGCAAAGACCCTGACGAGCTTCTCAGTGACCCTTCACTCCGTACACCCTCTTTACCCATTCGTTGATTCTACGATTCTGTAACGTCGAGAGGTTTATAATACGGATAATCGCGTGCTTTTCGACGTGCGATTATTCAACCCAGCTTTACAAAGCCATTTTCAAAGATGAAAGAAGAATTCCGTTGTTACGAGCCAAAGTAAAAACAGTAACGCCTCGATTTATACGTATTTTCCATTTTTTGCGATAATTCTACAATTGATTTCAATCACCCGAGGCTTCTTTTTAATTCTCCTAATCAAAATTAACGAGAAAGAAATTTTATTGAATTCTTCGTCGGTAAAATCAGCCAATTTGCTTCAATTAATTTAGATAAATGAGGAAACGAATTAATTTTTTTCTTAAATAGACTCTCTCGAGAGATTTTCCATCGTTCTTCGAGAATCTCGAAGAAAATCTTTGTCTAACAGGCAGATTCTTATTTGAAAAAAAAAAAAAGAAATTCTTTGCATACGTATTTCTAACAGTTAGCGTAACGTAATGTTTCGCTTTGGTTCGTACAGTTACAGAGGGGAAGGGCTTTGTTGCTCTTTTTTCGCTCACCGAGGCTTTCATTTCACAGGCGGATGATAGACACGGACGCACGCGCGAGTGTCTGCCCGCGAGAAAGCCTTATCCTACCTCGCGCCTTTTGTACCTTGAGTAATTAAAACATTTTGGCGTGCGCGCGCCCTCACCGCCGAGGCGAGGGCGCTTCGAAAACGCGACTCTCGCCTTCTCCCTTGAACTCCCTTTTTTTCCTCCTCGTACTATTTTATTTTCGTACGCGTTACAAAAAATTCATTCTAGTTCCGAGCTCCCGAGCCAACGCCGACCTCCTCTCGACTACGCAGCGTTCGTCAAAGTACTATCGCCGAGGAATATTATTACAACGGCTCTTCTTCAATTCAAAAAATTGTACTGTCTCGAGTCGACATTTTTTGTTCTCTTCATTCAACATTTTTCCTCCTTTGTTTTCGCGAAAATTGAAATTTAAATAATTCAAAATGAAATACGGTTTGAAAAATGTTTTGTAATATAAAATTATAATTTAAACAAAACGATGTTCGAGAAAAACAAAATAAACGAACGAGTCAAATCCTTTTCACTCGGACTGCCGTTTTCTTACAAAACAATAGTTCGTTGACACGAGAAATTCTCGTGTTTAAATACACGGTCTTGACACTAAAACGTAATATAAGCAATTCGAGCCAATTCCTTCTCTCTCTCTCTGTCTTTCTGTCTCTCTCACGCACACATTCTGCGTCAAGTTTCGGAAAATGTGACCACCGAGACTAGACCATCCTCTATTTTCATCGTTCTGTCACGCACAGCAATAGAGCGAATGTAACGAGGGATAGGGTGGAGGGAGGGGCGACGGGAGAAGGGGGTAGGTTTCCATGGGCTAATTAAACGTTCGTCTAGTTCGCGAGACAGCCACGCCTTTAATTCACGCCCTACGTGCACGCCCGGTGCGAATTCAGGATTGCAATTCAAAGGCCCTTCCATAGCCACGAGAACATTCTCTCTCGTTCGAGAATCCTGCGAGAGAGATCCAACAACGTCCTCGACGTCGCATTTTCTTCGTGCGAAAACAACGCGAGATCTACCCAGGAATGATTAATAGTCCAGCTTGCTTTTCTCGACCCATCTCCCCCCCCCCCCACTCTCTTGCTATCTTTGTCTCTCTCTCTCTCTCTCTCTCTTTCATCCCAAGAGCCACCGACTATTTATCATTTCACCGTTTCTCGCGTTATCAATTCCGCCGACTGTAACAAGCTCCTATACGCCCCCGCCCCCTGTAACCCGAAGCATCCCTTAATTCTTTTCTTTTTTCTTTCATCTTTAATACAACCGCGAAACCACCGCTACGTAACAAATTGTTCTACCTCGCTCATATACCTCAGTCTCGTAATGAACATTACGTCATCTTCTTTTTCTCTTCTTCGTCGATCATGAAAATGGAGTTTATCATTTTGATTGAAATTCATTTTCGGTACGGAGAAGGTACCCCTTGCTCACAGCTCGAGCCTAGAAATGAGAGCTCGTTCATGAAATTTCGAAGATGAAAAATAAATTTGTAGTAAAATGAATTAAATTAAAAAATCGTGAAAGTGCGTCGATTCGTCGTGGACAGGTAGAAAGACGTTTTCTTTTTTTTACGACGACAGAATCTACTTCCGCGGATCCAGTTGACTCGAGCGACGTGTATGGGCGTACGCAAACGCTCGAGTTCTCTTTTTGTTCTCCCTTTTCTCAGAGGCGGTAAATAAATCCGTGGAGAAGTCGCGTCTTCGCGGCATTAACATTTGGTCCACGGTGTTTTTTTTACAACTGTTGGCCCTCTTGCGCGACCCTCCTACCCTCGTTTCGCCGCCGTTGTGTTTTTTATGCTCGACGGCATAAAATGTTGCTCGTGTGCGAACACCTCGAGAGGAGCGAAGGAATGAAAAATCTGAACACGCGACACGCCGCGTGCCATTGACATTTATGGAGAGTCCTCTATCTCCCTCCTCTCTCACTCCGTCTTTCTCTCTTTTCGTAGGCCAAAGATGCTTCCTGAATCTTCGAGTCTACCCACACACCTCGCGATATTATGATTGTCACGTCGAAACGTCATACCGTGTGTTTCGAATGTTTCGTCGAGTGCTAAAAAGAGATTTACGACTTTTTTGTTTGTTTGTTCTCACAATCCGAATTCAGATTTACTCAGGTTACAGTATCTCGTGTCGTATCGCATCATATCGCGAGCTGTAGTAAAAATGAGGTTTTAAAAAAATGCGCTCGAAGGGAAACGTAAAATTTTCATTTTCACTTTTTTAGTAATTTTTAATTAATTTCTTCATAATAAACATAAATAAGATATACAATCAGTTGATAATGATTATTGTAAAAGGTTCGTGGGAAATAATTCGTCGTCGTGTCGCGAAGAAAAATCGTCGAGCGAGTTGTTCGAGTCAGCCGTGGCTGTTTCTACTTCCCAGGAGCGCCGTCTGACTATTACAGTGCGTTACTACTTGGCGATTGAGCGGGCTCTTTGCAAAGTTGCGGGTAACAGTCCTTCGGGTTCGTCGAACGTGACGCGCCCCAACTTACGATTACTCGGAGGTAGGAGGGTGTCTTTGCCGAAGCCCACCCCTTTGTAACACTTCGCAGTATCGATTTCAATTTCGAGACACTAAACCGACCTATAAATTGGAATTCCTCGACCCTGCTGTTTTCCCGCACCGCAATCGATAGCTAATACCCCGATACCTTCGACCCTCCGTGTTCAGTACGGTATCTACCATCTATGCGCACGATGAAATACAATGCAGTATTGTACGAGCCGAGCTGTTTCTGTTTTCCGAAATTCATGCCGAACGATGCTTTTCGTTGAGCGTGAAATATATATTAGCGGTATGAGCGGTCGAACGGGGTCAAGCGTTTTCGATATCGCCGATGATTATCGGCGCTTCGATCGACGCACGGAGGGTTCAGCTTCGAGGTCAAGTACTCGAAATATCGATAAAACAGATAAAGTCCTTGCACCCCCTGTCTCTATTCAGTCGTGCGATATTTATCGATTGAAAAACAAAAAAGCGAACGAGAACGAGAAATTAAAAACAATATCTTAATCGAATCGTTTTGCTTCCGTTTGATTTTCTCACAGTACAGCTATCTCGATGTTTTATTTAAAGTCGTCCTGTCGATAAAATCTTTCGTATTGATAAGAAAAAAAAGAAGAGTGATACTCACTCGACACCTTTGTTGCCGGCTTTATATATTTATTTTGTAGGAATTTAATGAACTGAGAAAAATATTAATAATGAAAGAAACTTCACAATCCGGTAAATATCGTATTTACTAGATAATTATATTGCAAATTCAATTAAATTAATTTGATATTCGTTGCCGCTATGAAATTTGCGTGATTAACGCTTATTACACCGTGCTAATTAAATCCAATAAACATAAAAGCTGCCTAAGAAATAATTAATGCCTCAGGGATAATTAACATCCGCTTTTCCATCCCGGGAATAAGGTATTAATTACATTTAAGTAACGTTCGCGCAATTAACACAAGTGTTTAGCGAGGCCTCGCTAAACCACTACGCCCTTTGTGGCATGGTTCTTCCAATGGTCGATGAACACTCCTACTTTACTTCATTGTCACCGACGAAACATGTAAAAAAGTTTAAAAAAAATTATACTTCCTTGGAAAAATTGATGAAAAAGTAGCTCGCAACTTGGTTCAAGCTCCTCGTGTCAATTTCGTGATTCCCCAAACGAGTAATAAACTCTCAATCAGACAAGATTTCCTTTTCTCGACACGCTCCTAGACAATTGCAGTTCATCATTTCGTGCGGTAGGAAGAAAATATTGAATTCTTGTCGAATACGCTTATTCCGCAAACACATTTGTTCCTAATAGAACAGCTAAAGACAGAGAGAAAGAGAAGAGTCTTGTTTTCACTGTGAATATCAGTGTGATGCTGGAAGCGTTTCTAGTAGGGAAAATTAACGTTTGAGTTTCCTGCGATAGTGGTGCAGACTTCCTGGTTACGCGAGCACGCTGTGAGTTATGCATTTGGGCGTTTGGTGGAAAGGCCAACTAACCCAGGAAGAGTCTAGGAACGTTATGGCTTCTCTTTGCCTCACCCTACAAAGAGAAAGGGAAACAAGAGAGAAAGAGAGAGAGGGAGAGAACTCTACGTTTTGTCTCTCGTCGTTTCACGCGCGTTCGCCTTTATCATTTGTCTTCCTCCAAGATAGAAAGCAAAGTTTCGAAGAGCCTCCAGACCCCAAGTTGCATCCCTTCCCGCTGGTGGCCGCACCAGTTGCCAAAGGAAGGGTGAAACTCTCCGTAAATTTTCCTCATTGTTCGAATTAACGGTTTCTCCATACAGTGATTCGTAAATCCCATGGCGAGTCCCTCCGGTTCTTTCGCCAACCGTCCTGCTAGCTCGTTCGAAGCCTCGAACCCTTTTCTAGAACGTTTGACTCGCTTCCTATCTCTCTTGTATTCCGAATAGAACGGCATTCGTTCTCCCAACTACGACAATTAAATTAGCACAATTTTACACAAACATTTTCTCATTAATTAGCCGCGACTCGACGTATATTGAACAATAGTTGTCTCCCTCGTTTTCTCTTATCGTAAATTAATTCTGGATATGGCTGAAAAGCAGCTATTCCACAGCCGTTTCTCTAGCCGAAGCGTCACCGAGATCCATCTCTTCCTTGCAACTTGTAACCATCCTGCAATTAAATTCATGCTCAAAGATACCGTCCCTCGAGTAAGGACATTGTACGAGCAATTAATTAGCCATTAATTGGCATTTCCAAAGCGTCGCGGTGACGAGAGAAACCTCCACGGTACGATCCTTTCGCCATGTATAAAATTCACCATTTCATAAGGAAACGAACGAAACCTGCATCTGGATGAATTTCCCACATTGAAAAGAAATCCCCCGGTATTTCTTGAGATCGAACGTTTTTAAGAAAACCTACGAAAAGGCGATCAATGTTTTTAGAATTAAATAGAAAAAGAAATGTCGTGGAATGAGAATTTACGTCTAGACAAAATGTAAACGGTGGCTTGTCGAGTAATATCTCTTTATTTAATACAAAGGTCCCCCACTTGACAAACTTTGCGAAATGAAAATCTAACGAGTACCTGGATTATGACGAGATCCGTTTCGTACGAGAACGTCACGTCGTTCCTATGGATGCGACAACCACAGACATGGATAACCATGTACCAAACCACCGATCCTCGAGGCCGGGCAAAGTTTCAATTGCTTTTTCCGTCTAGTGCCCTTTCGTCGCTGTGCTTTGCACTTGAATCTCCGTCTCCACTCCGTCCATGGACTCTGTCCTGGTAACCAAAAATTATTTCGAAAACGTTCTTCCATTTCAACCCTTAATATGCAGAATTCCTTTAATCGTTCTTGTTCGCAAACTTTTATCTCCAATGTTTCTTTTTTTTATCTCGATTCTGCATTCCTTCGTAAAGACGTACGACAACGCAGTCACGCGTCTATCGATCGTGTTCACATTGTTAGAATTTAAAGACTCCGTGGAATGTCCGGTTTGCTTTATCAAGGAGCTACCGACGATCTAAACGGCGTCCTACGTGCTCGCTGGAAATTCGATGATCAGAGAGCGGACCAGACTCTCAAAACTTCCATCGACTCGTCAATTTTCTCGAATTACGCGCCTCGAGAAACGATTCTCCAAGCGTGAGGGCAGAATTGACCGGTTTGCCGTACAGCGAGAGTACCGTAATAGCCGTGAGACCATTACCGAACCGGTTAATGGTGATCAAAGTTTAATTGCACCCTTATCGTGCGGTTATAACTGCCAACAAACTCCCAACTCGCCGTCAGGAAGCGCCGTACCAACTCGCAGAATTCACCGTAGGTCCTCATTACTCGCGACCCGTTTATAACGTTGGCGATCACGAAGACGCAATTCACGCATCCTCGAAATACAATTCTGGAAGTGAGAAAAACGTACGGAAAGAAATCTAACTTCAAAACGCTCTCTTTATTTCGCTTCGTCGATTAAATGCATATTTACCGGTAGACTTACACACATTATGCACCACAAATTTTGGCCAGGAGAAAATATTTACAGAAAATTTACGTTCTTTCATCGTACACCGTTTTACCTTTTCGTGGAATATCATCGTCGCGAATATTCCTCGTGAAAAATCACTCGGATCGTTAAATCCTATCATTCGTTCAATGCATTTCATTCAATCGCCATTTTCGAAGATCGCGCACCGAACGCTTCATCATGTGTGTATTTTATAATTAAGCCATCGAGTCTTTGCCAATTTTGTCTATTGGAATTGTTCACGATCTGTCGTAAATTCGACGATCCTCGAATTATCAAAGTGTGTTTTACTAACAATGTTAATTGAGCACACGACTTTTTTTTTAATTCTCCGTGTTCCTTTACCGAACGAACCCGACAATCCATCTGGGATTATCGAAACGTCTCTCTTTCTTTCTCATTTTTATTCTACTTTCCCTCGAACGTTGCTTGGCTTCCAGTCGATACGAACGTTTCGTCAATTCACTTGACGCGTTTCTGTTGCCTCTGACGATATATGTCGTTGGCTGGTGGTGGTGGAAGATCCTCGTCCTCGCTGTCCTCACCACCGAGTCGTCCTCTTCGACGCTTCGAACTTCCCGTGGTTGGACCTTCGTTCGTCTCGTCGACGATCCAATGAACGGATTTTGCGAGATCGAACAATTTCGTGTCACAGCCATTATCGGCGACTGGCATAGGAGCTGAAATACGAGAAAAAGGAGAAAAATAAATAATAATATAACTCGAGGAAAATATTTAGGTTTCCAACTATTCAGTTGACGCCTTGATCCGTGAGCTTTGACATACAATGAATCTGTCGATAAATCCTACCATGCTCTGGCAATTGAATTCTACTAAACACGTCCATCAGTAAATCGACAGCGACGAAAGGACCTCTGAAACAACCAGGCGGAGGAAGAAGAGTGCACAATTGTGCAGCGGTTGGTGGGAGAGGAAAAGTACCGCCTGAAAAAGAAAATTAAACAGTAATTAAGATATCGTCGAGCATGAAGAAATTATGATAAATAAATATGAAGATGGATTAAAGACCGACCTGGCACAGGGTGTTCACCGGGGAGTGCATTCACTTTTGGCTTGTACGGAATCATTTGTGAAAGATCCGGTCTCGGCAACGTGGCTCTCGTTTCCTGTACGTCCGGAGTTCGAGGTATATTACCAGTTGGATTTCGAACGACGCTGGAAACTTCGACGTAACCTATAGACCTCAGTTCCATCGGTGTGCAGGGATAGAGATCCAAAAATTTATATCTATCGACCAGCTGAGCCGTTTCCTTTCCCTCAAATTCTTTGATCTTTTCCAGCACGGCGCTTCTTCGTTTCTCCACTTTTACGATACTCGCCAGATCACCAATGTTCGACTCGAATTCTAAGAATCGATTCCAAATATCGCTAGAAAAGACAAATTGTACGTCGTAATTGAAAAAATTACGAAAACGTCGCGATTACGAAAAGTTAGATACTTACACAGATTTCTCGGGCTCGAGACTACCCGATGACAATACCCGTTCGAACAATACTCTAGTATTATTATCCTCTGAAACAACAGTGTCTTGAGGTTGCGCAAAATCGGAGAGGTCTGAGTTTTTTTCACAATGATTATTACCATTCAAGTGGGAGAGATAATCGATGTAACACAAGATATATTCCGGATTATCGGCAAATTTTTTCAGACCCAATTCAAAGATACGAAACGCGATATTCTTGTCTTTAGTGCAATAATACTCCATAAGTGCAGCAGCGACGTAAACGTGATGACGACAGCGTTGATCCTCCCGAGCTCTCTTGAAAACCGTACGAGCGGATTTTATTCCCTCCGCTCTTCTCGCGAATTTCATATACTGCACGTACGCCTGAAGAACGAATGAGAAATTCAGACGATGGAGAGAATAATTTTGTGAGGAAACGTTGCAAATCGTGTACAAACCAGTGTCGGATCGATATCCAAAATATCGAGGAATTTTTGATAGATCTGATGAACTTTCTCGTACTTTACTCGTCCCTCCTCGAAGTCTGCGTGAGCGAAGTACAGTAGCATATTTTTCGAGAGTAGCGTACTCGTCGCTCTCTCGAACATTGTGCCAGCTTCGTCGCTCAAATTCTTAGCCGCATTTACGTCACCCTTCTCGGTTAGAATCTTCGAGCTTAGCTCGAGAAAATGTGCCGCCTGATGCCAAACTGCTGGGTGATGTCCAAGGCAAAGTAGACACTGTTCTATGGCGAACATTACTCGTCGCGCTACCAGAGACGTGTCCTCGGTTCTCAGAGGATTGCTACGTTCCCATGCGATGTATTTTTTCCATAATTCAACCTATAGAGAATAACAAAATCATTAGCCCCAATGACAAGACAGATTATCATTGAATTTCCGTACAATCGCTACCTGTTTGACTTCCTCCGCGTGTCCGGTGGGTGGCACACTCGGTGCGCTTCTATTTAATCCACGAGTCACAGCTTCCAATTCCTTCGCTACTCTTCTCGCGTTCATGTACTCCCTAGATCTTTCCATAGCCATTTTCTCAGCAATTATTGGATTTATATTTTGTTCGAACGCCATGTAATCTTTCCATAATTGTTCCATGTTTATCATCGGATTTATAACGCCACGTTGGTAAACCTGAAATTTATTCGATCGTGCGAATGTCCAAGAGATACCAGTTGACTAGACGACTTCTCAAAAACGATTGTTTTACCTTGCGTACGGCGCTAATCTTCTGATTTTCCGCATACGAACCAACAGCCTCGACGCTCTTGAGAAACATGACGTAGTCGTTCCAGATACTGTAGGAGTGAATATCCATACCGATTTTGTCCAGTGCAAAGTCATAAGCCTGTGCCATTTTTTCTCTAAAAGAAAGAAGGAGTTTGCAATTTTTTCTTTCTCCGTCCATACCTCCCTCGTCGCGAAAAAATCATAGATATCACGGTACTTACTTGTACGTGGCGAGACTCGCTTTTGTTTCTTTCACGTAAGATAGATACAGTTTCCACAATTCAATATTCAAGATTTTCATGAGGCACCTTTGGAAAAGCTGTCGGATAAAACAGTACGATACATAATTGCATAAATCTCTGTTGACCGTACCAAGCTCGTAGACTCATTATCATCATCATCATCATTATTATCGTATTATATATCAGAAAAAATGTGTCTAGGAGATGTTGAATTTCAAAAGCGGGAATATTAAGCCACTGCCTTACTTACCCACAAAGGCAAGTTTTATTCGGACACAATACAGGAAAAAAAGAACTATTATACCATTAATTCACATGTGGTAATTCATAAAAGAGAACAAGCAAGAGATTGAGTAGTTTTATTATTATTATTATTGTTCTTTTTTTTATATTTCGGCTGTAATACACAATTTTGTTTGCTCGTTCCTACGGCATTATTTATTGTGTCTTTTGCTTCATGTAGTTGTAAGACTCGGGATAAATAATAATGCACCAATGCATTTTAATTGCGAATCAATTTATTGTTTGCAAACACAGATTATATTAGCCTGCACTCATTCTGTTCATTGTAAGTAGTCTGTCGTATGATTGGGATCGTAATATAACATAATGTGTGAGCCCCAACGTAAATAAGAAATTTATTTATTTTTGGCTACAAATGGGGCATAGATGGCCGTGACACGGTATAAAATGAGCCTGTGTGGGATCTGGAAATAATTGATCCCAAAACGTTCGAAAAAATTAAGACAATACGAGGCAGCATAAAGTGACGATGTTTGTGATATCGGAGTGATGGGCATGAGGAGATAAATAGTTTCCGTTGAGAATCATTTTCTGCTTTCAATCACCAAAACTTTAATGAAGCGCTGTGTCAATGAGAGAATTATAATTTTAAAAAACGGATAAAGGCAATTAAATAGAACAACGGGATAATAATGGTGTTTAAAATAGTGCATTTCATCATTTTATGCTACCTCTCGATGCAAATCCGCGAATACTTGAGGAATCTCACAGTTTCCTCAAATATACGCGTTGGGGGAAAGGTTGTGGCGAAAAAAAAAAGAAACAAATTTCATGTTTCAAAATAGCGTTTTTCTTTTCTTCATTATTCACGAGTTTCGCGAATTATGAGAAAACATAAAAATAGAGAAACATTGTCGAAACTTTGTAGAATCCCGACGATAAGAGAATCAATGCATAATCGAACAAAGTTAGCCTGAATTCTGGATTTCCGTACAATCGATTTCCGACGAAACGCAACAGACCGCAGTGTTGCAGGAAGGAATATAAGGCTATTGCCATTCAGAAAGTTGCCTTCTTCCAGTGTTCTGGTATCAATCGTTTTTTTTTTTGCATACGCAAAGGAGACACGCGTAGCGTATCTATTTGATGAACCAGAGAAAACAACCTCCCGAATGCGTTGAGATAACAATAATCAATCAATGAAATAAGTGGCCTGTGGTGAAGTAATATATTTTTTTTATTCACCTCACATAATGTGTGTAAAGTGCTTAGAATCACATAAGTATATGGTCGTAACCATATCAATTATCAGTTAGTATCAGATTCGGTCGTATTCTTTAACATAGAGCTAGTAACATCCAAGTTCTCTATCCCTGAATGAAAACGAGTTGTCCAGTTAGAAAAGAGCTCGGCAGTTTTTATATTCTTCAAAAACTTTTGCTTATCTCATTGGAATTTTAAAGCGACGAGACGAGAAACGAGACCAAACGTATTTTCTTCGTCGACGATATGATATTTACGCTCAAAACGAATGAAATTTTCATTCTGCACGAAAATTAAATTTTCCTCGTCCGAAATATCAATCGTCCGTTCAAAATAATAGGACTCTCGATGAAATATGCCCCGAAACTTCGTCAGGATTCGTATAATCGTGAGAAAATAAAAAAAAAACTTGGAGCGGTAAGCAAAAGTTTTTGTTTTTTTCTTAATTGAACAACCGCGAGAACGATACATAGAAACATATCGATTACCATGCATGAATCGATCTGATCCAAGTTGGTAATCGTAACGATTTATATTAACATACCTTTTCCACCTTCTCAAAGTTGCGCATTTTCATCTGTAACACAGAAGTCGCAAAAATTCTCATATCGTTTCAACGAGCTTTCAAGAATTTACAAAGTGATTGCGGTACGGTAATTAAGGCTCGCCTTACCTCTTGTTCGATATATATTTTCCAGTAGCGGCCTGCTGATGGAAAAACATCAACGAGTCTCTCGAACACCGGCCGTACCTCCAGTATCGACCTGTTCTGCGCTTCTCTGATCAGTACGCTCCATGCCTCTAGATCGTACGGCGACTCGTTTATCGTCTTTTGAGCACGTTGCAGTTTCTCGTTGCCCCAGTCCTATAGAAGGAAAATTTGAGAATAAAACGATAATGCCGTTTTCTTTTAAGATTAAGTAAATAATCCGACACATGTGGCGCGTGTGAAACATCGATCGTAACACTTTCGGGTGATGAAATAATTAAGAACGCGAGAGAATTAGAAAACTTATACAACATCGGCATGGATGTAATGCATTTTATTCGTGAAAACTCTTAATCGTACCGATACAAGTGAATTTTGCCAGAAACACGGGTGTACATTATAATTCCTGAGGCCATTTTTTTTCGTGCTACGTTGACTACGTGATGACTTACGAAATCAGTCTTCTCGGTCATCATTGCTCCCACGATCTCACGGCGCTCTAAAAACGTAAGCTTTACACTCTGAAATATAGGAAATTCGTTTAACACTCGTTCACGGAATATATATCGAACTACCGTTAATTATTCGATAAGGAAGCCACAAGAAAAAACCCGTTTGTAAATAACAAAAGTCTAATAACGTCTGACGCTGCCGAACGCGCAGCTCGTGAGTTCCGAATGGTGGCACCGGTGGCACCATCACCCTTAGTCGGCATAGCGACGAAGCTCGTAGAAGAACGCCGCGACCTGTTGCTGCTGCCGTCTGCCGGCAGCAGCGACAAGTCCGAATCGACTTGCCTAACGTCGATACGAGAAGTATCCTTCAATATCGACGATGGAAAACCGCGGCCATCTTTATTTTTTACGAGCGTCACGAGTTATACCGGCTTGAAGATGAGCAAAGTTTTATGTTTATAAATAATACGTTTCTATCGGTTCGGAGATTGCGATATATTTGTGCGCCATATAGAAATAACGCGTAAGGTGCGAGTTGCACGAACCTTTCAGCGCTACGCTTCGTCGTAATCTCGTTTCCAAGAAATCTTGGCACCGAGCCCGAGGCGACTTCTCGTGTACTATCGAGGTGCTAAAATTCTTCTCATTCTCTCTTACGCTGTACGTTATTATAACCTCCTGCATTTCGGAATCATTCTATCATTCATGCCAGCGAGTCTTCTCGATACATCTCACAGCCACGGGCTTTGTACATGCTTTACGCAATAAAAGTCGTGTGCAATTCACGAATCATCAATTCCATCGATTCGCTTGTTTACTCCAAGCACGTGGCGTGTAAACCGAAGTGTTTGAAATTTTCCAGAAGATCCCGTGTACGTTGTGTGTGTGTGTGTGTGTGTGTGCGTGTGTGTGTGTGTGTGTGTGTGCGTCAACTGGCCAATGAAAAGCACGGTAAGAACAGAAAAGAATCTTTACTATGATTATCTCAGGGATAACCTGTATTTGTTTTAATAACAACCGAATATCACGAGGTCGAGGCTGCGATCGGTTGCGTCGTACAAATATTTGTCGCGCGAAAGAAGAAAGAAAACACATAAATTTGTACGACATCTCGGGTGACATTCTCAATATGATTCGCGTTATGGGTTATGTACTACCGATTCTACAGCAGGCGGAACAAAAATAGTTCGATATTATTCAACTTATTTTGATTGCGGTAAAACCGACGGAGAAAGAAAAAACGCTTGGTCTAGGGTCAGATAAGCTATCGCGTTTCCTCACTTCTTTTCTTCTAAATTATATTTGCGATGCAAATACTGGAAAATCTACATAATACAGATGTTTCACTTTACCATTGTCCACGAAAGAGTGAAATAAAGAAAACACAGAAATAGAAGCTCAACAGTCCTCGTTTTATAAACTTCCCTTCTTATCAAATTCTCGATATCGCTTAACAAAAGCATCATCGTTATTTCTCCGTCGTTTCGAGATGCACATGCGACTTTCACAGTTCATTACACGCTTCTAGGTGTGCCCTAGTAAAATTCATCGTTATCGAAAGAAGTAAAAAAGCGCGAGCGCCTTCGGTCCGACGGCTCGCAAACAAAAATAAAACTCTTATTGACGAATCGATAAGCGTTGACGATGTGTTTCTTACAGACAGCGAATACACTCACTTTATGTCCGAGCGACGGGTCAGATGTGCGGGTTATCGAACCGGACCTAATAAGGCAAAACAGCTGGCATACATTTTTATAAATTCGTCGAGACAATTCCTGCGCGAGAAATTATCGAAAAAAAAACGTATCTCCCGATTGCAAAAGCTCTTCGAAAATAATGGAGGATACTCCTCGTATAAATAGAATTTTTTCTCCACCCTTTCAATTTAATCCGCGAATAAAAGCACTTTGCGGAAGCTTAGCAAAGTGAAATGCCGCGGCTTTATCGAACAATCTACAGTGATAAAAGAAAAGAAAAAAAGTCGTCGTCTCGGCGACAGGTAAACACAGTTGAGTGATTCACTACCCTTCCTTTTTCATTATTTTCTCCTCTCTCTCTCTCTCTCTCTTACACACACACACTCTTTTTGCGGATAGAGACGAGAGTAATATTGCGTTGGGACCCGCGCTTCTGACTCACCTCTCTCTCGCCTGACGTTCTATTTATAGACACGAATTTCCCCCGTGTGAATTCAATAAAAAGTACGCGTAGTCCCTTTACCACGTATACACATAGATAAGCGTATGCGGTAGTTAACACACGCGAGACTACACAGCGGGTGGTCTTATCTAGCCGGTTTTCGTTTGCATAATGATTGCGAGCCTCGTTCTCTTTGAAACTGGAAACACCGGGGTTGTTGCAATACGCTCGCAATAATTAAACGAGAACAATAAAATCGATTGGCGATCGAGTACCCTGGGGGCGTCGGAAATGCATCGCTCTCTCTCTCTTTCTTTGTTTTTTCATTTAAATATTCGATGTAAAATTATTCCAGCACAAAAGTTTGCAATTCTCTCAAACATTTGATTTCTTTTTTCTTTTTTATTTTTAGTATCTTACATTCGTTGTTTACGTATTAGGGTAGGTTCGAGGAATACGGTTAAGGTGACTTTTGTCATTAAGACGCGTGACCAATTGTCCGAGCATAGGTGCGTGCGCCACGACGAGCCTTATTGTACGAATGATGAAATATCCGCTCGTACGTTTAGTCATACGTACTTCCGGTCGGGCTTGCCCACGTACTAACGCGTTAGAGGAGACCCGTTTGGTCGACTCGTGGCCCTCGCAAACACTTCTCGTTCAAAACGTGCAAATATTTCGTTCCACACCGCTTTATACTTATTTATATATATTTATTTGTTTGTTTCTCTCTCGTTCTCTCGTCACATCCTGCACATATTAAAGACGATCGACATATCGAGAGGACGAGAGAACGCTCGTGTATCCAGCCTTCGTCTGCCTTAAATGTAAAAAGTGAGAGGACGAGCCGAAGAGCCTCGAACGATAAACACGTTGATCTTCGAGATACCCACGCGTCCCTCGAAGAAGAAAAGACGATAGTTTTTACCGCTCTATCCGTTTCAAGCCTCCCGTATTATATTTTTTACCTAAAGCATCTTTTTCTTTTTCGTGCTTGTAAAAATCGCAACATTCTCGATACAATTTGTATGCTCAGTTTTTTTAAAATATTTGATTTGAATGTTTTCACTTCCTCGTGTTTAAAACGATCGATTTATTTTAATCGCGACAACGACGCTCGATTAATTAAATCGATCGAATGATCTACCATGTCGAGCGATAAGTCACTAGGTTTATATTTAACGGTTTACACGTGGTTCTTTTTTTCACGATGCTCGATACTCCCGGACTATCGTCGCCATGACGCAACGAAATTGCGTGCAACGTATATATTTATATATATATGTGTAACTTCACGGTGTAGGCCACGCGAGCAATCGGATAAATAATGCAAAGAACACTCGGGGAACGGACGAAGTGTCGGAAAAATATATATAATAATTACGCGAGACTGCGGTGTGTGGGTATCGGAATAATTTAACCCCCGGATGACCATCGGGGCTGTGACCTTAACCCTCCGATGGATGCCGGACACGTGCTCTTAGCTGTCAGGCTTGATTACGAGGACAACGAGGTTTCTCTCCATATCTCTCTCTTATTAAATTCCTCACGTGTACGATTAAACCGTTTTTTTTTCTATTTCAAATTTTACTCGTGCGTTAAATTCATTTTAAAAGAAACAAGTCGAATAATTTAAGAAATTACCACGCTTTTTTTAATTTCGTGCAATTAAGCACTGGGAGTAATTAAATATGATCAAAGAAATTGTTATTTTTGTAACTTTCGTTTCGTGCTAATTACTTTCTTTTTTATTTTGTCTCGCGTGGATTAATTAAATTCGCTTAATTATCTGGCTCACTTTGTTTCGAAGCTTGTCACCAAGGAGCATACGTGACTCACGGGTCGTATCACTTAAGGGTCGTCAACACTTCCAGGGAAAGCTTTATGAATCTGCTTCTCGAGCCGGTAAATCTGGAAGAAACGTTAACGCGTCGCTATAACTATGTGCAACGTTGGTATTTAGAGGTATGAGTCAGACGCGGCAAAAGCTCGTAGCGTTCTATGATATTCGCGCGAAATTCGCGACGAGGATAGAAGTAGTGAAAAACGAATCGAGAAGAAACGAAAATAGGCCAAAAAACAGAAAGAAAAGAACAAAAAAAAGAAAAAAAGACGAAAAAAATGAAGACAGCTTCGAGGAAAGCTGAGCACGGCGTTTCCTCGAGAAGTGGCCAAAAGCTGCCGAGCTCTGGGAAATTCTGGGTGAGCGACGCAAAGTGCTCGAGTTGCTACGGCACGACGAGAGCTCTGTCAATCCTCTTGTCTCCCCGTCGAGCGAACCGTTCCCTAAGATGAAAATTTGATGACGAAAACCTTTCGAGGGCGCAGCTTCGATCGTACGCGAAAGTTGTCTAAAAAGGCAAGTTCTTTTTATAGAATGCACAATGGTACTCTCCCAGGTACTTCTTCTCGTCCGGGAAACTTGCCTATTTTTAGAACAACCGTTATTTTCCCTACGATACATTTTACGTTTCGTGCAGGGAAATATTTATATCGAGAAAAAAACAAAAAGATTCTATAACTTTTATTCTAATGATAATTTTCCTAATCATTATACGTGTCGTTGTTTAAATTGTATAATGTTTTTCCTCGATACAAAGATTTTGTTAAAAATAAGATTATTATTGAGAGAGTTGCTGAAAGCAGTCACCAATCACTGATGCCCACACCTCGTTCTAAACATGTACAAAGTATCCTTGAAGAAAGGAATCTTCGCAGGACAAAGGGAAGTTACCACGATTAGTGCTGATTAGCAGAGACAAGAGGAAGCCCAGCTTCCCATTATCGTACAAACCAGTGATCGAGAAGCTACTGAAACCGTCAATCGAATCGGCAGTAACAACTTGCCGGAGATTAGTTTAACCAGCAGCACAAGTTTGAACGAGGTTGCTCCACTATTAACCTGGTCACTGAAGTAGTGGCTGCAGTCGACAGAGAGAACACGGTGTGTCATCAAGCGCGGCCGATAGTCCTGCTGGTCACCTACGACGTGAAAAAACGCTTTCGATTCAGCAAGGTGGACTGATATGGTCGAGTCTCTTGGGCAGACCTTCCACGTGCCAATGTCGGTCTTGGAACCAGACATTTGGAAGACCTCATGAGATGGTGTGCTCCGTACAGAAATTCCAGACGACACTTTTCCGGCTGGGTCTGTCGACGACGTCGCCGTGGTCATCACCTCTCGTAGGGCCAAACTCGCTCAGCTAAAGTTGATCCAGGCTATGAGGAGGGTCAACGAATGGATGGACACGTGCGGATTACAGCTGGCGATCTCGAAGACCGGAATTGTCAGGCTCACGAGGAGACGGATTCCAAGTGTCATTGGTATGGCATTTCCTTGCTATTGCAAAACTGTACCAGACACTGAACAAAATTGAAAGATAGACGAACCCGCTTGTTCCTGACGGCACGTTAAATAATAATAAAAATAATAATAATGGGCAGTAAAACGGATGAAAATGTAAATTTATTTTGCGTACAGTACACGTCGGGAATAATCAACGACATTGACTCTCGGCACGTTTCGTAGCGCAAATTATAATTAACGCTTACGCGTGCACGTTATCGAGATATTTTTCCCTCCCGGAGCAAATTCGTGTAAAACAGTAATCGTGTCGTGACGCAAGTGAGGCTGCGAGCGAGGTCTCGTGGTCGTGGGTGACCGGTGATAAAAAAAGAATTTCACTCCTCGGCTTAACCACCGAGATTTCGATTAAAAATCTTTCGAAGCAAATTAATTGAATTTCTCGCTCGATCATTTGAAACTTCTCCGATATTTTGGACCGGAAAGAACAATGACTCGACGAGAGTGTCCGAAAGGGAGAGAGAGAAAGCGTAACGGACTTGGTTAGGGCACTAATCAAATCGATATCAACGTCATTGTATCGGTTACGTGAAGCCAGATTAATATCGAAACGCTCGGCTGCATTGCGGCTGTTGTTGTCCACGTGGAGACGAGCTCTCTCTCTCTCTTTCTTTGTCTCTCTCCATGTTTTTCCGTCTCTGTCCGTAAGCCCGTGTCCCACATGTAAAACGCTCTCACGTGCCGTTCGTCGCTACCACGAGAAACTCGAATCCACCCCACTTCCGGTCTCGTTAAAAAATTGACAACATTCGCGTTCCACATTTTTTTAAAATTTACGATCTGTTGACATTGTTACACAAGATGGAGGATTATACGTATATGAAGAGAAAAAGTGTCTAGGCGGAAGAGATAAAAATGACGACGAAGCTATAAATTTTGTCTAATTCGCGAACGTAGGACAATCATTTTTAATACGCCCGACGCAAATGGGAACGAGTCAGGCTTTACCGTCTCGATTAATGATTCGAGCATCGACCGTTTAGTACGTTTCTAAGAATCGAGTCGAGCGAACGGACGATCCGTAACGTCGAGTAACTTTGATCCACGTAACTCGAGCGTCGCTCGAGAATCTCTTGGCGGACTTTGTATTATTATTTCTTTTTCTTCTTTTTCTTTAATTCTTTTTTCTTCGCGTTTTACGTAATTTCCGGAAAATTTCAACGATCACTGTTCCGAGATATAAACTCGATGCTTCGTTCAATGTCTCGATCGTCGAGCACGATTTATTAGAGAGAAAAGGAAATTAGAAGAAAAAAAATATTTCGCTCTCGTTCTTAAGCGACGGTACAATAGACGAAACGCCTTTACATTTAACATACCGCTCGCTGGCTAAGTGGCTAGCGTGCCGGTTTGGTAACTCTAACGTCGCGGGTTCGAGTCCCACTCGCGGACGAAAATTTTTCCTACTCTTGTTTCCTCGCTCGCTGTTTCTCTCGATGAAAAATTAATTTACTCTCTTGTTTTATCTCCGTTTCAAAAGTCCTTGTGTTACCCGCGTGTGATTATCACATAACGCGTGGGTGTCTGAATGGACTGAAAGCAGAATTCGTCAAGAATTCGGACCAAACTCCTAAGCCAGTATTCCAGCCCTATAACCATGGCCGGTGTATTGGATAATTTGGTAACAGTTCTTTTTTTCCACTCTCAAAATAAACATCTTTTTTTTATCGATCCATAACAAATCGTCAATCTGAATGAATATTTTACGTTTATTTCCCCAAATCCCGTTTCGTGGCCTTATTAATTTTCATATCAAATTTATCTTAAAATATCTCAAACTAGAATAAAAAATCGTATATTTTATTTTATACACTTTTTTATTACAACGATCAATATTTGTAGGTCAATATTTTATTCTCTCTCCTCGCGATCACTTATCGTGCCCAATTTTTTCATTTCCCTCTCGCGCCCAACGAGAAACAGAGACGGAGGCAGAGAGTCGCGTTAACGGTAAAAAATGATCGTACTTTCACTGGAAACGAACGGAAAAAACTGTTTCACGAATCGCCAAGGGAAAACAAACAAAACGAAAAAAAGATTAAAAATTCGTAACTTTCTTAATTCAAACCCAAATCATTCGTGCGTAGAATGGAAGTCATCGCCCTTTTTCTCTCAACCGTCTCGACTCCGATACATCCGTCCGTTTCGTTAACGTCGCGACGTGTCGTTAGCTCCAGCGAACAAGCCTCGCGGCACGTGACCACAAATTTGTAAGCCCGTTGTAACGCGAGTGTTTTTGAGGCGATTTGTTAAGAGATCTCGTGCTCGAGTAATGACAGGACGGGGTTCCCGCCGGATTAGAAAGCGAAGCGCGAGGCTCACTTAGGCCCCAGTGCGAAGAGACGCGAACACAAAAGTCTCCCTCGTGTTGCGACGGTCGATATTACAGTCCATAACCTATAGCTATATATATGTACAATGTGACACGATCCGAGAAAAAGGACCTACGTGGCAAAGAATCAATTTTTGAATTATGCGTTATGCTACAAGTTTTTGAACTGATCTTTCATGTCGTGCAATCAGAGATGTTTTATCTACATAATTTTACAAGATATGTATTATTGAAAATTGTATCACTCGAGCACGAGCATTTGTTTTGATTTCTTTAATCGCTCGCTGTGAAAAATTCCTATTTTGCCTCGTAGGTCCCTTTTCTCGGATCGTGTTACATATATATATATCCACAGCCTTAAGTTGATATTGCGCCCAATGTACGAAAGAGAGGCGCATATCTAAAAAAAAAATAATTTGTTGTCTTTGAGTTTGACGTCACGTTTTAAGGGCGTATTGCGTGGGAGTACGGAAAAGGCCTTGCAGCGCGTACTATAGCGTGCGTCCCTCCCGTTACGCGATATAAATTGAACTTATCTCTTCCTCGCTCTGCGTTTGCCCTTGTTATCTACGTCTCGTCTATTTCGTTCGTCATACCTATTACAATTATAATGATGTCTATGACGGTGTAGCTCTCGGTGACGCACCGGTCAAAATACGACGGTAACGCATAGTCCCTGACAAGCAATTGCGGAAACGTCACGAATGAAAATAAATAGAAAATTATCCGTTGGCCACGACATAGAGACGAAAAATTTATCTGTATTTAAAAAGATAGAAAAATAAAGATTTTTCTCACAAAATTATTCGGATCTCGTCGAAAGTTGGAGGTGACTACGAGGTCGGAAAAATTTCCAACGCAACGAGGTCTTAGAAAGCGACGAAGGAAATGGAAATTACATTTTTTTATCGATTTCACCGAAATGTGAAAATTAAAAAAAAATCCACGCGATTTCGAGCTACTTTGATCTCTTCGATTTAGATCTAGGACTCTCGATTTCTTTTCCCACCACTTGTTTCTCACAAACTCGAAATAACTCATGAAAAAGAAAATAAATAAATAAATGAATACTTGAAGAAATTTTCATTCGATATTTTGATTTTTTCACGGTGCGCAATAAAATTATAATATCTATGTAGGTCGAGTATCTCGAGTATCCGTTTTCGCGAGACTGCCACCACGTCTGCGATTGTTGCAGGCTGGTTGTTGTGTGCCTCACAGCCATGGCCATGTAGCACGAATAACACTTACCCACACAAACATATAATATAAAATACACGTGATATCTCATCGCATCCTTTAATTTCTTATCTCCCTCCCTCTCCCTCGCTCTCTTTATATATACACATATAAAAAATAAAAGGATGCAACGGAGAGCGGTGTAATCGAGTCGGAACGCAATAATCCCGGGTCATCCAAGGAGTATAGTACATGTGTTGTACGAAGTGAAAGTATCGACTCGCGAGAAGTCGTGCCCGTGCAACACTCGCGAGACCAACCGCAAAAATCATCCCTCTCTCTCTGACACACACACACACGCGTTCTTTCTATCTCCTCGCACCAACGCAAATTATTATTATATCTCTCGCGAGGCTTCACCGAGGCGACTCTCGTAACGGATCGTAAACACAAACTTATCTCGTGAATTTTAGCACCAAACAAAACTCACCGCTAACTTTTAGTACACGCACGCGATATTGCATCTAAATGCATTCCCAACCCTCTTGGCAAGCCTTGTCACTCATCCCCCTCTTCTTTTGCACGCGAAACGAGGTAAACTTCTGTCCCTCGGCAGGTGTCGTCCAACGCCTGTTGGAAATTCGCTATAAGAGGGTGAACAGACGGGTGACACGGTGCGACACTGACGAGTGCGACCTGTACTAATTTTTTTTCGCTCTTTTTTGAAACTTTTTTTTTTACTCGTGTCGACCTTGTCGCGACGCGACCTCGCGTGATCCAAGGACACTCGAGGATCCTCCCAGGTTCTCGTCGCTCCTCGTCGATCTACTCTCCTGCCGGAAGCCGGACATAATTGACGGGCGAGCGGATCTCCCCCCCCCCTCTCTCTCCGTTAAACCGCGAGTTCTCTTGGGCGGCGATATAATCAAACGATCGCTCCGCTATATAGATATTGCCTTCTCTTTCCCTCTCTCTCTCTCTCGCTCCCTCTTCATTATCATCGCCGGAAGCCAATATACATTGGACTCTCGTATCGTATAGCTTTATCAAAAATTCCTACATCGCGATAACAATGATATTTCGAGTGTTCGATTCCCGGAATCGTTATCGATCGTTAGTTTCGTCCCAAATCCGGGAAGAACCGGTTACTTATCGGTCATCCCTGTGTACTTGTGGCGAATTACGCAATCGATCGCAACGAGATCGATTTAATTAATTAATTTGTTCCCTGGCTCGTGGGAAATGAAAAATCAATTTAATTAATCGCATGAACGAAATCGATCGAAACGGCGCGAGCTTTTTCTTTTTTCTTAAGCTTCTGAGTAATTTCTGTTTGTTTTTTCGGTTCTTTTCTCTCTCGAGTTTCTTTAACGAGTTCTCGCGATCGTAAGCGACCTCTTTTTTACGTTTTTTTTCGGACGATCTTTTCTTTACCGAGAACGATCCCGTCGCATCTTCGACTCCGATGACGTCATCGAGACGGCTAACAGTAAATATTTATGAGATTTCGGGGATACTCGTATCTCGGCAAGAGTTTCGATCCGCGGGAAGACAAAAAATGAATCACTCTTTAGGATCGTTAATTTGGCTCGCGCAATCACGCTATTTTTAAGGTATATATATATATATCGAAGTGCGTACGACGGTCGAGCATATGTTACGGGAGAAACCGAAAATTCTGACTCACGTCGCGCGTCTCTCTGTCTTTCTCTCGCGTAATTGACCCGGTCAATATGCGACCATAACGGACGTTACGAATCCAGAAATGCGTCATGAAATTTTCACATTGTTGCAAGATTTATCAAAAGTGTTGTGTAACGGTCCCACATTCTTTCTCACCGCTCTCATCCACTCCTAATCTCCTTTCCCGCTAATCTATAACTCCGCTGACCCCACAGTCCCACGGTCCCTTATCACCCTCACACGACATCCCCTCCACTCCTAAACTCCTTCAAACCCTTTCTTCCAGCCTCTTCCACATCTCATTACCAAGACAGTTCTCCTCCGACTTCCTAACAATCCACACCTTCCTCTACTTAATAAACCAGAAATCTTTACCATCATATACGCCAACACTTATTTCACCCACCGCTAACCATCCGTCATAGTTGAATCAGATTGAAAGATAAATTAAATTTCGATTAATTATTCTTTAAAAAAAGAAAAAATCAAAATTCTTTCTTATCATTTCGAGGAGTTCGTCTCGCTCGTGTCAATCTTACGTTTCTTTCAAAACGTCGTGTTAAACGTCGATGGCTTTTTGCACGCGATGAGAAAACTGGGTGAGAATGTCGTCTCGCTAAATCGCTAATCATTTTGTTGACCGGTTCGTCGTTGTCGTCGCGAGAGAAAGAATGAGAGAGACAGACAGAGAGATGAAAATGAGCGCGCGATTCATCCGCGAATACGCCACGTGATAGACGCTCGTTTGATATCGATTTATTTTCGATACGTCTCGTATCATTATTCTTTCGTAACGATGGATTAAAGGATTAACCAACGTTCCATAGATCGGATAAGTTCTATTTTCGTCCCTCAAAATCTGATAACAATAACGAATCGATCGATTTAATGCCAAATTTCAATTACATTTAATTAAATTTAATTAAATCGATTAAATCTCTCACTCGTCGTGATTTTTATTAATCGAACCTCGTCCCGATCTTATTCGTCAAATAATTCTTATCGTAAATCTCTTGCGAAATTTGAAAGAAAAATTCGTTCGCTATTCGCGAGCTCTTATCACTCCCGATAATGACTCGCTCTAATACGCCAACGTTGTCAATATTAATATTATTGTAACCGCGTGCCTATTATATTTTGTAGCCAGAGCGATTTAGCGGGGTTTGAACGAGAGCGTTAATCCACTTTGGTGGACGCGCGTGACGTCCAGCACTCCGCGATACATCTCGAACGTCACGTTACAATCACAAAACGTAGGTACGTGAGATCGGTATCTCCCGTCGCACTGTCTATAACAGAGCAATCTCGCGTATCCGAGACGGAACGAGAAAAAGGAGATTGGCCTTTTAGTTAGCGCGCTTTATCGATGTGTCTCCCGAGTCTCTATTGGCGAATTAACGTCGCCTCCGGTCACGAAAAAAAAAATCCAAAACTCGCTTTTCTCCAATCTGGGAACGCTATGGACGTATATTAAAATATTTAAAAAAAAAATAGATATAGATCGTCGTAGACGGTCGACGAGTCTCTCGAAAATCCTCGATTCTTTTTTTTCTCCTCGCAGCCTCGATAGTTCGTCTCTCTTGAGGACCTTTGACGCACGTCCAACAATTCGCACCTTTTTCACTAACTATATCAAGTCCAAAGTTCGTAACGCGTCGTACGCGCGCTGTCGGTTTTTCCCATTTATCGAATACTCGAGAAATTCTCGAAGTAAACAAAAAAAAAGGAAAAAAAAGAAAACAATCAATCAAAATATAAATAAATAATAAAATGAGAGAACGGAGATTGTACAAACATATGCATAGATCGAACGAGAGTAAAATAATACGGCGTATATTATGGTGAGGTGAGAAGAGGTTGGGGGAGGGAGGGGAATCGGTTTCGCGACAACAGGTTCGACGGGTTTTTCGCGAGGCAAAAGCGGATCAGGAAACTTTCGTAATGAATATTCGCGACTATTGCATATCGTATGTACGACGATAGACGCGCAGCCTTCGAGCAGACAGAGCTCGTTTTACGATCTAGTTCTTCGCATTATTCGAACGATAATGTTCGATGAGCGCGAATCGAGATGGAAAAAAAAAGATAGAAAATTGGCGCAACGAGTACGAATACGGAGAATTTCCAGCAGAGACGGACCAGGTGGTTCGCTTCGCTTATTTTCTCTCTTTTTCCTCTCCTCGCCCCTCTTACACTTCTCCCCTACATCCCTCATTCGTACCCTTTGCTCAATTCTTTCTTTTAACGAGCGATACTTACGCTTGCGCGGACTTTGCGTGTTCGCTTCTACTTCTGATGACCTTGGAAGAAAACGAGATTCTGAAACGTTGAACGCTTGTGTTTCATTGCGCGGGAAGAAAATTTAACGAAGGAGGAGAAGGGATGGGGGGTGGGTTGCGTGCAAGCGAGACCAAGTTCTGTGCGAAACTTAATTGCATACAATGAACGAGAGAGAGAGAGAGAAATAGCGAGAATATTCTCGCGTTATGATCGAATCAATTTTCCTCCCCTTTAATAATATTCGTTGCGTCTCGCGATCGAGCGAACATGAAGAATAAAAAAACTCATTATATTCGCGGTGTAAGAAAAATAAAAAAATTAATAAAGTTTAAAAAGAAAAAAAAACGTTTTAAAATTCGTACGTTTTAATTAAAATCGTCGTGACGATGAGCCATTGATGAGACGGTCGTCTGT
This sequence comes from Netelia inedita, assembly GCA_964017225.1. Lineage (NCBI taxonomy): Eukaryota > Metazoa > Arthropoda > Insecta > Hymenoptera > Ichneumonidae > Netelia > Netelia inedita. The sequence goes on from OZ024923.1 coordinate 39,475,460, forward strand.
TGTGGCTGGTACAATGAGATAACGACTCGTTGCTGGCAGGTGCAATATGAAATATACACTTATTTACGGTGAGAGGAAATAAATTCCTCTCTGTCTTTCTCGTGTTCTCTAGCTCGCTCTCTCGCTCGATCGACGGTGTCAGTCGTTGGACGCGTGCGAAACTCGTGACACAGACGTCGTGACGTACGTGAACCGGCGATTAGACTCTCTCTCCCGACGCTACGGCTTGTACTCGGGATACGAGATCGAAGTAGGGGTGGTTTGGGGCAATATGGACCACTTGAAAATTATGCTGATTCGACATTAATTATTTTTTATGTTTTTCCAACATCCGTGGCAATTATATTAACTCTATATAGCACAAGGACAGAAATAACGAGTCATTGCTGTAATTATATACATTTTGCTTCGATTAAATAGGCGATATCGTAAATTTTCATGCGATTGTACTATTTTCCATCGTAGAGATCTATTTTTCATTATTGCCAATTATTTTTCCACATTCCAGATCATTTTTCGAGCTTCTGTAACGCTCGACCAGAAATAACGAGTCGGCTTTTAAAAACTATACTGTTTTTCTTACATTTTACCGCGTATTTGTCAGAGATTTTCAAGTGAATTTGACGCTTTTTCGTCGCGGTGGTCCATCTTGCCCCGCACTTATTTTATACGTACGCGACGCACTCACGAGATTCCTGTTAAGTCGTTTAATCGTCTCCATTAGATTCTGGACGAGATATACCGTCGAAACTATATATACACACACGCTGATACGGCAATACAGTCATACGTATAGATATAGACAATAACAGTCGGTAGATCGTTCGAGATCTCGAAGACGCGGGGGGGCCCACACGCCGGAGTCAAATAAATTAATCTCTCCCTTCAGCGGTCCGCGAGCATCGCCTCTTCATTCCCGATCCGCGTATGCAACGAGTATACGAAAAAAAAACCTCGCTCGTACTGCATTTCTAAACTATTACTCAATTCTTCTCTTTCGCTCGACGACAGTAACGAGCCTCTCGTTTCTTCTCCTCGTTGTATTTAAATTCACGAAAACAATACGTTCGTTTCAATATCAATCTCGAATCGCTATTGAACAAACAATTATTCGATAAAAGAAAAAATAATAAAAATTCAAAGCGTCGCGGAACGAAAAGAAAAACAAAAGTAACCACACAAAATCGATTCTCCCCGGTGGCTTTCACGCGAACGTGCCGCACGAATAACAAACGACGCTGCGACGAGCACTCCAGCACGTTTTTCTTCGCGAATCTCGCGAGGTATAAATTTTTCTTTATTTTTTCGCCAACGCTTATGTTTGTAAAATAATTTACAACGCTCTCGAAAAACGCGAATAGATTTTCGACAGTTATTTGCCCGATCGTTCGTATCACGAAAAACCGATGACGTGATAACGTAAATAAATGATAAAGGAAAAAATAGATAAAATAATACACGTGTGAGAATAAAAATTGGGAAATCCCGATAACGTCCCACTATCGTTATCCCCCCCCCCCCTTATTGACAAAATATCTGCCGAGCTGTATAAACTCGTTATCTAAAATCCTCGATTTCGATTAATCGCTATACTTCGATAAGAAAATAAAATAAATAAATATCTGAATTTTTGTCATCGCGAACGAAAAATCGGGGTTTCTCTCGTATCTGCTCGTGTTTATAATTCGATCGTACACGCGTGGCTTGATACTAGCACGCGAGATGACGCGGTTACGGGCGCACACGTGTGATATGTGTGTGTGAAAAACCGCGAACGAAAATATAACTATAGTTATCTTCGTTCGGTTTTCGATGAAAAAGGTACACGCGTCTACGTCCCGTGAGCAAAATAAATCAGAAGAGCGAAGAAAAAGAAATAGAGGAGGTTGAAGAAACAAATAAAAAAAGAAGAAATGACACTAAAACATATTTCATTATTTATTTTCGTACGGAGAAGAAGGAAATAAAAAAAAAATCTGACGATTTTTTGTTTTTCTTCTTATTTCTTTTTTCAATCTCGTTTCTTCGTTGGCGAGAAAATATCCATCACAAACAACCCCCATTCTCGTGTCCGTCTTCGTTTCACGGTGCTCGCTCGGCCGCCTTCTAGAATTCTCTCGTTCTACTTACACTTTCGTGAGAAGATATTCTCACTCGTCTCGAGATGAGCTCGTCCGCGATGACTATTTTTGTATGCC